>ML682038.1:15090591-15184733 GCA_007922195.1 Podocnemis expansa
ACACACACACACACACACACACACACACACACACACACACACACACAGAACCCCTAGCAGCCCTCTCCCAAAGCCCTTCCCTCCACTGTTTGCAGGCTGACTGACCGGCTGGAAGCTGCTTCCCACCACAAGCAGCTCTACTCTGCACAGGGGAGATTTACAAACTCCCAGCCTGCCACAGCTCTCTGCTGGCTGGGCTTAAGGTGGAACAGGATTTAAGGTGGAGCCACTGGGATGCTACGTTCTGGCTGCTCGTGCTATTTTTAGGGCAGCCCCAGAATGCAACATTCTGGTGTGTTCCTCTATTTTCAGGGGCCTTGGTATGCTGCCAGCTTAAAAATAGGGTGCCCTGGAACTGTGTTCCAGTGTGTTCCCCCTTACTTTAACCCCCAGTTGCTACAAGCATATATTCTTAATAATGCTATGCACCAGTTTCAAGTGTTTTTCAAGCTGTGGAATTTAAAAAACTAAATTCATCATAGGTAAACAAAATCTCCAGGACACTATGAGAAGGATAAATGAAAAGCCAAATCATATCTAATATTCCAGGGGCAGATACTCAGCTGTAATAAACTATTATCAGTCTTTAGCTCTTTTCTTTGGAGCTATGACTATTTATGCCAGCTGAGGGTCTGCACCCAAAGGTATCTAGGATACACAATCAATGTGGAAAGTCTGAGTATTAAATGGCATTGGAGATCTTTGACCATGGAGTAATTCAGCCATAAATTAGTTTGCCTTCAAGAAGAGCCACAAAATATTGTTTCTTATTCTCAGGTGGGTCAAAAGAACATCATGATAACAGAGCCAGAAACAGTCCTCTCAGTTATGTGTGTGCAGCTCCCACTGATGCCTATAGACTACAGACCAGATTTCAAAAGGCATTTTTGTACCTAGATATGCAGATAGGCACAAAGTGGGATTTTCAAAAAGTCCCTAGAAGTTGAACTACACATTCCAGATTAACTCCCATTGATTTAATTCATTTAAGGGTAAAGGGCTGGGAGTTAAACACCGAAAACGGGTGACAGGGTTCCTCTTAGACATACTCCCATAAATGTGATAGCTAGTACCTTGAAGAAAGAGTGTTTGTAAATATTGTTTTATTAATAAATGTAACATTCACAGATAGATATCACAGTATCTTAGATACCATCCCAGAAAAACTTGAATTAGATAGCTTTATCATTTAATTTTTCTCTTCAGAAACATTTTTAACAACATGAACCACTGTGTATCAGATTGTTTTAGCAATGCATTTTCTGTACATTCCATGTTTATTTAATATTTTATGTGATTTGCATGTTAGTGAAGATTGCAGTTGTGATTCATATTTGAATTCACGTTTGATTCATATTTAAGGGTGTATCCTCCCAGAGTGTATCTCCACATTACTGAAGAGATCATGCTTACTATTTTACAGGTGGAATTATCTGGCCCCATTAGCTAAATACATGAGAGTTTTTGAACTACGCATCCCAGAGCACAGCAAAACTGTTGTCTCAATTGAAGACAAGCCAGTGAGGCTGTTCCCAATGGAGCAATCTTGAGTGCCCCTTAGAGCTTCAGCATGCATCATATGAGCAAATGCTGTAAGAAAATACTATCAAGGCATCTTGGAGAGAAGGTTCTTACACATGTAATAGCGTTCAGAAATGTTTAACACAATTAACATTCCAAAGTATAACATGCTCCTTTTGCAAAAAGTCTCTCACTGAGAGAGGATGAGCCTCCTGCAGTGTGGAAGAAGAGCTATACCACTTGGACAGGTAACCATAACACTTTAATTTTAATTTCCTATTCACATTCATAGTAATTGGCAAATGGGATGTTTCACTGATGATAACTGGAAAATTTGAAAACCAAATAGGATGCTAACTCGATAGTGTATCGGCAGGGTTTTCTTTGTATTTTTTAAGGAGAATTTGAACCTATTTATTTAAATGTAAAAATATGCATCTTTTATAGATATTAAAGCTGATCTTGTCTGTGATCTTACCTTTGCCTGAACTATTAGCATAAATACCCAACAAGAGGGGAAAATATTACAAAATGTCTTGTGTTCATATACCCTTTTGATTACTGGAGTAATCTATCTATTTGTAGAGAAAGCAGTAGTGGTTGCTATAGCTAAAGCTGCATAATGATTTCCATTCTCACTTCTGCTTTTCAGTTGCTGTAACTTCCTGGAATTTTATCTTTTTTGGCTAACGTTTTCCAAGCTAATGTACTTTTCTTATTTTTTGAAAAAAAAAAACCAACATTTTACAAAAAACTAATACAGTTGGAGGTTGGAAGTTGAAATCCATTGAAGAAATAATACTTACGGGGGCCAAATACCTTTATATGCTCCCTAGAAAAACACTTCTGACCTCAGCTAGTTATGACTCTTTGTTGATTGCCTACAAATCATGAGTTCTACAAGTTAAGCTATATTCTTTTGCTAAGTGTACTGGAATGCCCATTGTACTGAATGTGATTCTGTAATAAACAATTGCATATTTGAAAACAGAATTTTGCTAAGGCAAGGGTCCTGCAGATCCCCTTGATTCTGCCCATGTGGTCTGCATAAGTTCCAAACAGGGTAAGAAGGGGCTAGTATGTGTTTTGAAAGCTTGAAACGGAAAAACCACAGCCAGTGAGTCCTGGTAGTGCTGCAGCTTTGCTCTTCTTAAGATCTCAAATTCCACAGAATCACGGCTCCCTCTTTTGGAGAATCAATGGGGTTGTTAGATGGCATCTAGTCAACATTTCCAGATTGCAGAATTTGTGCATGTTAGTGCCAACTTTTAAAAAAACTTTGGGAGCATACAGATCACACACTTCACAATTTTTCTCCTCACTCTCCCCTAAAAAAGTTAGTAAATTACGTATAATACTCCCTCCCCAAGGTCCTCTAAGTAGCCCACAGAAGGTGCGCAGGTGCCCTGCTTTTTTGACATTCCCCCATGTAACCTCTCCCTGGGGCTAAAGAGGTGTAAGGGACCTTGTGATGACCGTCCATATCTCTATTGAGCTTCAACCAATGACTTTGCTCACACATAAAAGCTGCATCTGCTTAATTTAAATCAGTTTTAAACTGTGTGGGAACTAAATATTTCAGCTTCAGAGCTACTTTGGAACAGCTGAAGTCAATTGTTAATCAATCTAAACTAAACCAAAATAAAAGCATATTCTCACACCATTTTACACCAATTTAATTACACTGGTATAAAATATAACTCTAGTTAAGCTGGTCCTACTTTCTCATGCAGTCAAGGCCTTAGAAAATGTCAAGGTTGTATCATTAAGTAGCCAAAAACCAGGAAATGCCAAAGTTAGGATTTCACATGCAACTTTAATGCTGCCCTCTTCTACATATCCATTGTAATGCAACCTCTAGTGACATAATCAAACAATGCAGCATTGTTATGTATTGAAATATAATGTACAAATTTTCAACATTCTTAGTTACACAGTTATGGCATCATGTTGTACTATGTCATAGATGCCAGTCTGAGTTTACAAAAGAAATACACCTTGAGAGACATAATAAAACCACACCTTGTACAACGTATTATGGAATAAATATATCAATAAAATGAACATTTGCTAGCATATCTATATGCAATTTCCATTTGCAACTAAATTAGCTTAACAGTTAACTGCTTCATGCCCTTGATTTTACCTAAAAGATGGTTCTGCACTTTGAAAAAAAAATAATGAAGTCCTTGATGCTGTATTCTTAACTCCCATTGAAGCAGAGACGTTGAGAGCAACTGGCATTTCATAGCAATGCTCAGCACCTGCCACAATCAAGCCCCTAATGATCAGTAAATATTAACAATAAACTGAAAAATATAATGAATGTCAACTTCAAACATTACGTAAAGTCATGTCAGCAGCTGTCATGTAAGAAGGTCATCCTTACCATTTGTATGCAGCATAGTGGTAGTCGTATTGGTCCCAAGATATTAGAGAGACAAGCTGAGTGAGGTAATATTTTTTTATTGAAACAATTTCAGTTGCTGAGAGTGACATACTTTTGAGCCACAGAGCTCTTCTTCAGGTCTACAAAAGGCACCCTCAGAGTCCCAGCATCATAGCAAAATGCAAGATAGAACAGATGGTTTAGCATAAGTAGTTAATATATACTGCAAGGGACCATTTGGTATAGTAGCCTGTTAATACCTCTGCAGTCATAGGGCAAAAAAGATGGGGTTAGCAGGTTACAGACTGTTGTAATAAGTCATAAAAACCACTGTCTCTGTTCTGTTCATGATTTTTAATGTTAGGCAGAATAATGAATTTACACTCCCAAGCTCTTCTTTCTAAAGTGTTGTGCAACCAAGATAGTACAATAAAAGATATTACCTCAGCCATCTTGTCTCTCTAATACTCACCACTTATCATTCCTCCTATTTCCCAGAAGACCTGTTATGGAAGTCTTATCTCACCTGTCCTACAAATTAGGGGTCTCATTCACTTGCAGGTATATTCTGCCTCTGCTTGGCGATAAAGAGTGTAAAGAGCTCTCTCTATCACCTGCCTTGCCTATTTATCAGGCTCTGGGTTCACATACATGCCTTCTTAACAACCAAAGGTTATGAAATATTAATACCATCCCTGTACCACTAGGAACAGCCCTATGCTATATCAAATAAACAGGCATTTCCCTAACCATGGTTCAGAACTTAAAATCTACTCTTCTCTTGGGAATGCAGGTATGGTGTATTTTGAAGTAAAGTCAAGAATGACTCCCTGCTACTAAACAAGAACTTCCTAAAAATTCTTCAGACATTAGTATTTAGGCCCTACACTTCACCTCTGACAAGCTAAGTGCCCTCAACTCCTATTGCCATCAATAGGAGGTGAATTTACTCCACAAATCACAGTCTTAGGCCTCTTCTATTTTAAATCCTGCTAGACAACAGAAGGATAGAGACAAGGGCAAGCAACAGTTCACTCTTCCTCACACCAGTGTTTTTCCACCCTATGTAGAAGGCACATATCTAGACCAGCGTTTCCCAACCAGTGTGCCGTGGCACACAGGTGTGCCATCAGGTCCAAGCAGGTGTGCCGCAAGAGTTTTTGAGAAACTACTCGAAGAGCTCTGGATTGGATAATTGGCTCACAAATATTCATGAGTTCATTTGGAAACTATAGGGTGGTGTGCCTCAAATTAATTAAAGGTAGCAAGGTGTGACGCCACAGAGAAAATTTTGGGAATCACTGGTTTAGATGTCAGGGAAGAGTTCTTCTCCCATAACTACCCAGCCAGTTGTTTCTCTGCTGAGACTGCTAGCATGGAGTGTAGGTATGTGATTTGGTATCATTAAAGTACAGTAGCATTGTTGCTTCCACTCTTATATAATTGCAACTAAATCTACGCAAAGTATGTCATGAAAGTTGTCAATGGAAAAGTTATGATTTACAGAGTATGATTATCCTGTTTATAAACATATATCACTTTGTAGCTGAAATATATATTTTGCATCTAAAGTTATAGATTTTGACTACGGATTGGCAACCTATATATGCTACATTTCTGAGCCATGCCTGCCAAATAAAATCAACATTGAAGCCTGACAACACCTTGTGAACAAACTATAAAAGTTAATGGCCCATTAAAGGACTCTTAGCCCACATAATAAACCATAGATGAGGTCTATCCCCATCCAAAGGGCTGCCCCATGAATGTTTTAGCCATTGGGCTGCTCCCATGACTCAAAAAAGCAGACAAGGACATGTGACCTGCTCATGTGACTGTGGACTCTGGCCTTGCAATTTTCCACACACTGAAACTGACAGCATCCACCACCCGCATGCCACAAGATATATAAGGCAGCTGCACCAGCTCCATCCTGTCTTCATCTCTTGTTTTATTTCTTTGGGCAAGATTTCTAATAAGAAAGCTGATGATTCCCAAGCTGTTTGGATTATTTCCAGAGACTTTGCAAATCAGCCATTTATTTTATCGCTGCTAAAACCTGATTTAATAACTTTGTGATAATTATAGGTATGTCATTCTTTGACCATTTTTACTCTCTTCTTTCTTTTTTCTATGAATAAACCTTTAGATATTAGATAATAATGGATTGGCAGCAGCATGATTATTAGGTAAGATTTGAGTTATATATTGGCCTGGCTGTGTGGCTGATCTCTTGGGATAGGAAGAACTCTTTTCTTCATGAAACTAGTTTTAAATAACTTTTCTTCATAAAGGCTATCTGGGTGGTGAAACAAAGGCTGGATATCTACAGAGACTACTTTTCTGACTTCTTAACCACTCTGGTGAGACAGATGTTTAATTTTATTGCTGGCTTGGAGTATTTTATGGAAGAGTATCTATTAGTCTGGGTTGTCCTATTTCTCTGCAGTTTGTCCTGGATGTGATATCCTTAGCAGTGACCCACTTAGGCACAGTGAGAAGGTAGTGTTAGTCATGATGCATGTTTGTAATGTTGACACCAGTACACAACAAACAAGGGTGAGACTGCCAGTTTCTTTCACATCCACATTTGAACTGCCATTTGATTGTAACTTTAATTTCCTACTAACAAGAAAAGATGTGCACTTAGACTAAAATATATTAGGCTTGATTCTCCATTGTGTGGAAGGGTAATGCATGCTGTGAGCTTGAACACTTGCTATTCTACATAAGTGTACTGTGCAGTACCAAAATGGGGGAGCATCTGGGGAAGGGATCAGTTATATTTCGTATATTGATGCTGAACCCTCATTGGGTATGTGCACATGAGGCTTTTATTTCAAAACAACACTGGTTGTTTCGAAATAAAAACCCCTATGTTCACACAACGTTCTCTTGTTTCGAAATGAGGGAGCCCCTAGTTTCAAAACAAGAGCCATCATTTAGAAATGGCTTAAACCACTTATGTTTCAAAACAACGGTTATTTTGAAAATGGTTGGACATGTTATTTCGAAACAACCATTATTTTGAAATAACAACAACATTCCTCCCAGGGTGCATAGTGGAGTGCAGGGGGGGGTGGCTTCCCCGCTGCTTATCTTTGCTGGGAGCAGAGGGAGTTGGGTGCCTCAGCCCCTTCGCCCCCCCTGTCCCCAGCAAAGGGGAAGCGCCGGGCGAAGCGGGCTGGAGTGCCCACCACCCCCTCTACCCCCGGCAAGGGAAAGCGGTGGGGGAAACCAGTAGGGGTGCCCTCCACCCCCTCTGCCCCAGGAAAGGGAAAGCGGTGGGGGAAACCAGTAGGGGTGCCCTCCACCCCCTCTGCCCCAGGAAAGGGAAAGCGGCAGGCAAAACTCTCCACTCCCCCTTGCCCAGCACAGGGGAGGAGGCAGGCGCCCCAGCCAGCTTGGCCAGCTGGTACAACTGGGCACCCCACTCGCCCAGCCCCTGGCCACCTGGAAGCAGCCAGGGGACGTGCAGGCTGGGGCTCCCCTGGCCGTTGTGAGCGGCTGAGGAACAGGCACACCCCCGCTGCTCACAAGCATCCAGGGGAGCTCCAGCCCGCATGGTCCCTGGCCACTTCCAGGCAGCCCAGGGCTGGGTGAGTGGGGCACCCAGCTGTAGCAGCTGGCACCCCCACTGTTCTGCTGCCCCAGTGGCTAGAGGCTGCCCCTGCTGGCTTTGCCCCCCTGCCCGGGCTCAGGTACAGGGCAAAGCCAGCACCCGCAGCTAGCGCGGGGCCAGCAGCCCCCCCCCAGCCCAGGCGGTGGGCAAAGCCAGCTGCCACTGCCCCCCACCCCACCCGGGCAGCAAACTGTGAGCCTGAGTTGGGGGGCAGAGCCCCTTCCCTTGCCCCAGCCCCGGAGGCAGGTGTGCAGGGGGTAGGTAGGGCTGGAGCAGCCCCCGCCCAGGCTGGGGGGCAGACACCCAGCCCGGGCAGGGGCAGAGCAGGCTCCCTGCCAGGGGGCATGGGTCCCTAGCCCCCTGCTACCACCTTTCCCCACTCTAGCCTCAGGCCAGGAGCAGGGGGCTAGGCTGGGAGCTGCTTGCTGGGCAGACAGCTCCCAGCCTGGTCAATTTCACAGTGAAGTTGACCAGACTGGGAGCTGCTTGCAGTCAGAGGCAAGCAGCTCCCAGCCCCATCGGGCTCCTAGCCCCCTGCTCCTGCCTTGAGGCTGGGGTGGGGAAAGGGGATAGCAGGGGGCTAGGTGACCCATGCCCCCGCTTAGGGTGGTGGGGCAGAAGGGCAGCGGGGGGAGCCAGGAGGAAGACGGGCTTCCCCATCTGTCCTCTCCCTGCGTTTTTTCTCCCGCCACTGGCTCTGGAGAGCCAGTGGTAGGGGATTGGTTGACAACATGGCCCCGCTGGGAGGTCATTTTACCACACCACATATCATGCCCTTCCCCTACAGCGAAATAGCAAGTGCACTGTTTGGACATGCTATTTCAATTCGGGCTTTTCCGTTATTTCGAATTGACTTTTAGTTATTTTGAATTAAGTCATTTCAAAATAAGGGCTTTATTTCTAAATGACTTGTTTCGAAATAACTTTTTTTGAAACAAGGCCCTACGTGTGGACATAGCCATTCATAATATATCAATGAGATGTTCAGTAACCACTGACGAGCGAAAAAGAGGACAGGAACTGATTCTGCTCCTCCAGATCCCTAGGACTGTTATTAGTGTTGCACTAAATTGAGAAATTCCCTTCACCTCCCATGGCTTTGCTAAATTTTGATATTCCATGCAATGAGGGTTTTGAACAGATGATAGATAGAATAAATGACAGCCAGCCAGTCAATAGTGTTATTATAAGTCTCAGATCATATTTTCAGGTTTCTCTTTGTCACTGGATTGTGTATTACATGGTGTTTGAATCTTGTGGTACAATGTTACACAGTTCTGTTTAGTAATACATACGTTTCTCACAAGGAGTGTATACACCATTTTCTGGTTCACTATAAAATATAACAGATGCTTTACAGAGCCTACAAACTATTTTCTAACACTCATAATTGCTTAAGTTCACAACAGATTGTTGTGTGTGACTTGCTTTATGTTCAATATCACATTCACTGCCATGAAACATAAAGATTTTGAAATATTTAATATAGTTAGTTATACATGTTGTTGGAATTAATCTGGGGAAGAGGCACTGTAAATCAAAAATTTATATTTTTTGTTTTAAAAATAGATTAGCAAATTGCTTCTATTTCTTAAATGTATATAAAAATTTAGAAATCACAGAAATAGTTACACAGCACCAACAGCTGCCTTCCTGGCAGAGTGCACATTCAAGTTGTAGTGGGAACTTTGAAGCTGTTTCTGTGTCTCTCACATGGGGAGTCTGTTTGAGCTGCTTTGTCCTCCTGGATGCCATTTTCCTTTTATTTCACCTTTGATATTCTATAATATGTGCATTTTAATCCATTTGTGAATAATATCAATCATAAATTCTTTTATGCAGATACTTCTGTAGTTTAAAGAAGATAAGGCAGTGCTTCCTACTACCTACATACATAATATTAAGATACTAAAATATACATAGTTTGTGCATTCACTCACTATGTATGTTTGAGTACATATATAATTACTGAGGTTTGTATGTTTGGTAAATGTAAATTTCTCTGTAAAATCAAAATATGTTTGCATTTTAAGTATAAAAAGTGGCAGGTTTTCCCTGATGTTGCACAAAGTTTTGAAATAAAAGCTGATTTCAGCTCAGTTTTCATCACATGTTCATTTTAAAAATTTTTATATCATCATGCTTCCATGGCTGAAAGTGGGGCCGCTAAAAGAAGGTCGTAGGGAATCTAAGAGGTGTATCCAGCTAGGTTAAGAAACCCAGCCAGTATGTCTGGCAGAATTCACAAGTAAAACTAAAGCTTACTGTATATCAAAATTTAAGGCATTACCCCACATGTATGCAGTGTGGCTCCACATTGTGTAGGCTTAGGGTGCATATGTGTTTGCAACTGTTCCTATTCCTTATTTTTGAAGGCATGAACTTTGACTAGTGCTTCTCCCAACTGTGCTTTGATCTAATTTTCTCAGCTCCTCCAGACTCTCTGTCTTAGTTTTTCCAATTACATGATGTGATGTAAAAAGCAGCGGCTCCCAATCTTTATTGCAGCAGCACCCCAGTCCAGTGAAACTGTTTTTCTACCACCCCTTTGAAAAATTTTAACACTTAGCAGGAATTCTGATGCTCTGTACTGCCCCCTTAGCTGATACCACCCTCTTGAACTTCAAACTTGCCCCCCAAGGAAGTGGTACTGACTGCATTGGGAAACATTGCAATTGACAGTATTGATGTAAACATCTGCTGTCAGAGGAGACATTGAAATTAGAGAGAGAATGGGTTTCAGCACTGAATTACCAGTCTCTCATTTCAATAGTTTGGGTCTGAAGTGGTACAATAAGTACTTATTTGGGAGGTGCACTCTATGGCAGTGTTCACACCTAAGCTGTTATTTCAAAATAATTTATTTCAAAATAACTTATTCTGAAATAAAATCTTTATTTTGAAATAACTTATTTCAAAATAAAAAATTGTTATTTCAAAATAAGGAAACCCTTAAATCAAAATAGTATGCCCTCTGTGTGGACATGCTATTTTGATTTTAGCAGAGGAGCAGCATGGGAGGTGTGGCAACATGGCTGGCTCGCTGGGCCATCTTGCCGGCCATGTTGCCAGCCATGTTGCATGAAAGCAGGAACTGACCTCCCCTTCCTGTCCATTGTGACGCCCAAGAGCTTGAGAGAGAGATGACTGTGCATGCTCCCTGGCTCTCATACCATCCTTGAGTGCTTGGTAGACCCACAGCTGTTGTTTCAAAATAAAAGTCTCGTCTGAACACAGTCTGTCTTCATTAACTATAAAATCTGAGGGAATAATGTTAGTAGCTGGAAGAGACTACAATGCTCCCTGGTGCAGTATGGAAAAAGTGCCACATGTTGCCCCTTGACACTTATAGCCCTTTTAAGATGTTAGGGTATAATGGTTTTACTAGGCAATCCCTGAAAACCCCTATCTGGAAAACAATCCCTGCATCATCAAGCATTATCAGTGGTGTTGTGTGTCAACTGACATAGGTTGTCTAGCTGGCTTCGTGCATGTGTCCCTGTGTATGTGTTCCCTCAGGATTACCTCTAAGTTAGACACTGGGCAGGGACTCAGCCCAATGGTCTGAAGCCTGGCTTGGGCATGAAGGGGAACTCTTTTAGCCTGATTGCCCTGAGCCAAGAACTTTGGGTTACCTTTGGGTTAGACACCAAGTGGGGATTCGGTTAGCCTAACGGTCTGAAGTTAAGGTGCTAGAGATGTTTCTGGTGGTCCCAATCATCTCGGCTCAGAGAAGGAAGTCTGGGATAACACTCATGATACAAGAAATCAACATCAGCACAGATCGTCATAGAAATGAAGGTTCCAGGCTAGGCTTTATTACAGTGTAACACAATGGTAAATGATCTACCTCAACAAGGATATTGACAAAAATGTTTGCAATGAAATGGAACAGCTCAACTTGGCTCCATGAAGCTGGTCTCTCAGGCTATGTCTACATCAGAAAGCTTAGTTCAGGCTTCCTTAGTCTGAACTGAGCAGTTCACGGTTAGTTTGAACTAATCGCGGGTTAATTCGGCCTAGCCACAGCTTTTTAGTTCAAATTTACCACACTTTTTAGTTCGAACTAAAAAGTTAGTTTGAACTAAAAAGCATAGCTAGTTCAAACTAAAAACTTAGTTCAAACTAGAAAGAGTGGTTAGCTAAGCTTAGCTAAGCGCTAAGTTCAGACTAACCATTCAAGCTAACTAGGTCAAACTAAGCTTTGTTCAGTTCAGACTAAGACATTTTTTACTTTGAACTAGGCAAAGCATCGTGTACATGTGAACTAAATTAGTTTGGACTAAGTTTGCTTAGTCCAGACTTATTGGCTAGTGTAGACATAGCTTCAGATCCCATCTTTTATACACTGCTTGGACAGTTTGCTTGGCCCCTTAGGCTATGTCCACACATACATCATTATTTCAAAATAAGTTATTTCAAAATGAGTTAGTTAGAAATAAGTTAATTCGAATTAAGAAAATGTTAATTCGAATTAAGGGACAGCCTGCTTTCAAAACAGCTATTATTTCGAAATGGGTTATTTTGAAATAAGGCTGTTTGGACATGTTGTTTCGAAACAGTTGTTTCGAAACAATGGTGTTGTTTCAAAACAATATGTCCAAATGGCATTATTTCGAAATAACCATTTCAAAATAACAGCCATTTCAAAATAAATGGGGTTTAAGCTGTTTCGAAATGACGGTTCTTATTTCGAAATGACAGAGCCTGTCATTTTGAAATAAGAAAACGTCGTGTGGACATTCAGTTTTTTATTTCGAAACAACCAGTGTTGTTTTGAAATAAAAGACTCATGTGGACATACCCTTAAGCATCAAGACCCTCCTTTTGATATCACCCTTTTACCTTTTTTGATTAAATTTCTTCTTTTATCATTACTCCAAAACATTTCCATCCATCAAGGTGTCATTCTGCGATTTGTCAATAGTACTTTTACCCTTGCATTGATTAGTTTGTAGCCTGTGTCTGTCTAGCACTCAGACAACCTGGCACCTCCTACCTTTAAAACATACTTTTTCCACTTTTATACCTATTACAAAAGTATCGGCTTACTTATTGCCAGTTTCTGTGAAATAGTACAGCCTGATTTTCAGCTCAGGATTTCTCTCTTGACCTGTTTTACTAGGCCTTATATCTCATATCTAGCTTTCCTATTATGTTTTGGAGTGGGGTTGCGCGAGAAAAGAGCTTCATGACAAAGTAAAATCCTGAATAGGTTGGAGAAAAATCTAAGTTGTAATTGTAGCTACTAGTGAATTACACACATTATCCCAAATGAGTGTTGATAAAGTCTTCATATGAAACCACATCATCATGTATTCTGTCTGTGGTACTTAAACTACATGGGGAAGAATACCTTAGAAATTATTTAAAGCAGCTGTTCTCAAGTGTGTGTATGCTGTGGCTTACATTGTGATAGAGAGATTGGTGTGAGGAGCACCTCTCCTCCATACAATCACATTGTTTCCCTGTGGCAATGACAACTATTGCTTACATGAATATTAAGAAAAAAAATCTCTCTTTTATTTATATATTTTGGCTACCATGGTCTAGAAATCTCTTGAAAGGCTTAAAAAAACATTCTTGGGATGCTTGATATGTAAATCTGACCTATTCCTATCTCTAACAGCAGTATGTCAAAGTGCATTACAGAGCTTTCCATGCAGTAGTAGCAGGGCCCACGCCACCAATTAGTATATGGCAGTCTAGTGCTCTTTAGACTTACACCACTGCTTGCCATGCACTAACTGTCCATATATCAATAACTCCCTGATGAAGTGGAATTTTTCTCCCATGAGAGCTCATGTGATAAATAAATTCATTAGTCTTTAAAAGTGCCACTAGATACCTTTATTGTTTTGTTCGGCTATATGGGAGACAGACAGGATAAGTAAGCTACTAACAGTGACCTATAATCATTTTTCTAATCTTCAAATTAACAGCATTTAAGTCTGATATAAATAACTTTGTTGGGGCTAAAAAGCTATGCTGAATCTACTGGAAATTTCACTTTTCCAGTGGTATAAAGTTCCAGTTCCAGGATCTGTAAACCATAGCATGCCAACACTTTTCATGAATTTTATGAATACAAAAGCTTTAACTGCTGTAGCAGTGAATCTCACCACTCTTGAGCTTCAGGTAGGTATAATTTGGTTAGAGGAGAGATGATTCTACAGTTGTGGAGTGGAGGAAATATTATAGTGACTTCAGGGGCATCTGTCTGAAGCTGGTTTGGCATGGTACAGCCAGCATTTCCACACAGTGGATGTGGTAAAGCAATAGTTAGAGGTAATTTGCACCTTATACATTCCATTATACAGGTCATTTTTCAGATGTTCAGAGCTTTGTTAGCTTTTGACTTTTGGAGTTGAACTTTGTTACATTTGCTATCCATAAAGAAATGTTTTGATATAGTCTGCAAAATAGGTATTTTTGAGGCCAAACCCAGTGAAAGACTTTTTTTGATATTCTAAAAATATTGCAACTTTTTTGGTAAATATTGCTGTAGTCTTGGCAGTACATCATAGAAGCATGGAATTTGGTTGAGTCTTAATCCATAGATTACAGATGTGTATTTCATTGGTCCTATGAAAACCAGATTTGATTTGGTGAAGTAACAAGTGGTAACAAATATACTTTGCATATCCACAGAGGCATCTGTTAAGCTAATGAACAATGTATGTTCACATGCAAAAATGACTAGAATTCTTCAATTATTATACAAAAGTCAGGATGGAACAGTGAATTTACATTTGTTATGTGCTACGCATCTCAGTGGACAATGGTTTTATATTATAGGGCAGTGCGGATGTGTATCTGTGGTGGTGCATGTGTTCAACTAAGTCAGTTTGACATCATTAGAGCTGATTTGCCAGATTTGCACAATGTCTTTGGGTAAAATTTCTTATGATGATCTCCCAGTAAAATCTAGGTCAGTTTCAAATAAGCAAATCTTAAGAGACATGAACTCAATTACTTCTGTTAACAATTAGTATATTCTATAATGACAGATACAAGAGAAACTGTCAAAGAGTGATTTTCATCTTGAAAGTTAAGAAATACTTCCTTTAACAAGTGAGATACAAATCAAGACTCATGGGTATATTTCTGAAAGGTACAAGCAGTTTCTATACAATGGGAAAGAATTAATTGAGAACAGCATTATACAGTATTAGTTGTTCATTTTTGCACAAAATAACATGATGTATCACATTTTCTGGGGAGAAAAATCAAGCATTTCCCAGAGACTTTGTGGATGATTTTTATTAAACCCATTTTTACACAAGTCAGATCTATCCATTCCTCATTTTTTTATCTAATTCTTTTTTAACTAACTAATCTCCCTATCTAATGTAATCACCTTTCATATTCCAAGTAACATGATGTTTGAGTACCAGTTTCGATGAGAAAAAAATCTGTTAAACCCAATGTGTTGTAGGCTAACCCTGCATAGGTCAAGACCAGCAAACCAAATCTTTTACAATCAAGGTAGCCTGTACCATATCAACCAGTTTCCGCAAACACTATTGCTATTCTAATGTAGATGGTAACCTAAAATTTAGTGCCTTAAAGTGACTTTAGTGAAGAGAGGTGGTTCTACTACTGCAGGCACTCTCTGTTTTTTATTACTTCAGTGGAATCACTGAATTCTAGCTGGCTCGGTTTTGCTCAGTCATCTTTGTTCTGTTTTTTTATTTCCCCCATCCCCACCTTCAGGGAGAGAGAGACACACACACAAAAGCCATTAAGAAAGAGATTGTTACCAAAGTTCAGATTTCTTTCCCAATCCAGAGACCAGGTCTCTGAAGTTAGATGTGCTTCATTCATTAGCTCTTGCTGGTCTCATTCATGCATGTATTTTTAATGTAAGGTCTAAAATTGATATGTATATCAGGAAAGGATAATGATTTCATTTTTATAGTAATAAAGCTGAAGTCTATTGATGCGGTAAATGTGCAATATTAAAAGTATTTTGTGATAGAAATGTATCTGAGGTTTTTGACCTATTGTACTCAGAGTCTATTGTTAGACCAAAAATTCTCTGTCTTTACTATAAAAGGAAACTGAAAAAAAAGACTGTCATTTTGGTCTTCATTAGTTCTAACTGTTTAAGCGAGTCCAGTCACATAACAGGAGTATAACTCCTGGTAAAAGAATGAACTGGTGGTAATTAATGAACTTGAAGTTTTTATTCAGAAAGAAATCCAGTAGTTAGTAGGGAGTGTATTCCTGCCACTATTTGTTTGGAAAGTTGCATTTTAAACATTTTTCACGTGTTTGTAGTTTACTTGCCCTCCACTCCTTCCCCTTTCTTGTCTTTACGTATTTTGTTTGCATTAGGCATGAACATAAAAGCACATCTGGCAGACTATGGACATGCAAACCAGGCTGATAACACCCAAATCACATTAAAGGCCAGTATTGACTCAATTCAATTTTTAAACCAGAAATTAAAAAGCAATGAGAGGGGGAGAGAGGGAAATGTGATAATAAAAACGAATACCCATATTTCTCTTACCTTACTGTATTACAAAGCTTTTAAATATTTATGAATACATACAAGAAGAAAACAAACTTCAGTATTGTGAGTCAAAATACAGAGCATGATGTCAATGTAATGTTTCTATTCCCTGGAAATAGTTCACAGAAGAAGCAAAGGAAACAACACAAAATGTATGCCTTAACTACAAAGCACTTTTGTATTTTGCTGTAACAATGAACTTAACTTTCACTATGAGGCTTGCTGCAATACTTTATCATTTCTTCTTACAAACTTTTAAATACCATATTCCCAAGTGTCAGGATCAAAAGAATATCTTGCATTTTTAATCTTAATATTTTATATTTTAAAAACACATTAATCCCCCTTGGAGGACTTAAATGAATAACAGAGTATCCTGTATCATCTTTTATGATCACAGTCATGTGTGCTTTAAATACAGACTGGAATAACAGGGCTCTTAAAACAAAATTTGGAAATATGCAGAAAAAACAAAAATAAAACCTTAGACAAAACACAGTTTGTGTTGTATGGAGCCACTATCTTTCTTTGTCTGAAAAAAAAAAAAAAAAAGATGATGATAGAAGCAACCACTGATAGTGACTGATCATGAAAAGAAACCCCAGGAGCATAGATACACTATAAAAAGATCTAGGAGGAAGTCATTATGCTGTTGAGGGAATAAGAAATTTAAGTCAGAGAGTTGTGAAATGTTCTCATTATAGGTCATCTCAGTAATTATCTGACATCTACAGATGGAGTCACTTCTTAATCAAAAGAATGAATCATTACTGATATTGATTCAGACCAAGACGTTTGAAATAATGAGTCCAGTAACTCAAGTATAAATTTAGAGGTAATTTCTGCAACTTCTCTACTAAAGTTTCAGAATAAATAATGAAATATCTTATTGCATTTCATGATAAGAAAATGGCCATGAAAGTGCAAATTAATTGCCCCTGAATAATTTCAATGGTAAAACCTAGATTTGAAAAAAAATACTACAAATATTTACAATATTATCAATATTATTATACCAAATGTAGATTTCTGTGGCATATAGTATCAGTGCCCAACCATAGCATTATATTTAAAGATCTGTAAATATTTACTTAAGAATCCCTTATTTTCAGTAGCTTATAACTTGATTATATAAACCATTCTGGGTAACTATCCAGCATTCAAAATCTCTGAGCAGAAGCAATTATTAAAAAAAATATTTAGTCATGTTTAAGTTATTAAAGCATGTTTTGTGTGTGTGTGCGCGTGCATGCGTGCATATACACACACACACGCAGACAGACATTTCCAGACTTTTTTGTTTTGTTTTGTTTTTTGTTTTGCTAACAGGTCTCAGTGAATGTAAATTTGAGGACTTAGGGACATAGATGAAAATCATAGGCTGTATGATGAGTGAGGAATCCTCTTTTATGTCGCAGCAGGGGGAAAGTTTGATCACACCAGTAGGCAAAAGGTAGCTCTTGGAGTCCTGAGAAAAGGGAGATTCAGTTGCTCTGGGGCCTACCCTACTTTTCTCCATGTAGAGACTGTGCTTAAGTGGGAGTGGGCAGGGAAAAATAAAAGATTTCTCTACTTTTCCCCACTACTCATTTTCTAGGTCGTCTGTCAGATGGGGTGAGCTGATTTCTTCTCATGAGCCCTGGCTTCCTGTACAGGATGAAGCCCCCAAGACATGTAGCAGCCATTCGGCTGAGGTGGCTGCTTCACCCTCCCTGCACTCTGATGTTATTATAGTACAAATGGTTGCCAAGATGCTGTGGGTCTGAATGATCACCAGTTTCAGAATCAGAGAGTTTTTTTTTTTCCCCTGACGTAGACTGACAAAGAGCTCGGTAAGGATAGCAGTTTAACCAATATGTTTATAAGAAGCATTTGTAATGGCATTAAAATAGTAACAAATCTGGCAGATAACTGCTGGACCCTTTCAAGGCCAAATAAAGAAGGTGAGACTTAAATCTTCCAAACTGAACTACTCTACCTGTACACCCTTATTTTCCCTTGTGATGGAAGAGGGTGGGATCCAGAGATGGGCTAAACCCTTGATTGAAGAGCATGAAACCCTGATTACTGGCATGAGAACAGTTAAGCTACTGGGCCCAGAAAAAGTCTGGTAACTAGAGAGGTTATGGAATTTACCCCACTGAATTTAAAAGTTAATAAAGATGTGGCCTTCCACCTAAAAACTCACCCCAGTATCTATTTTGTATTTTCTTGCATGTCCTTGGTCAAACGTGTATGTTATATTGGCTTGCAGAGACATCTTACAAACAGAGCTGATTGGTTTTGGGAACAAAACTAATGTAAACCTCTCAGGAAAATAAAAGGCTTTGGGCCCAATTTTGTAAATATAACTTTAAACAAGTAAGTACTCAAAAGTTTGCAGCATTTGGACCTTTGCTATTAAGAGGCAAACCTCAGCTAAGCACATGTATGTGAAGGCAGAGTTTACCCTAAAAGTTCATGCAAATTAAACAGTAGATCCACCAGTTAAATTATGAAATGACAATGTAATTCAGAGCTCTAAATTAGGGACCCAGTCTCACTATATAATATATAGGGAGAGGCAGGTACCTGAGGATGGAATTCTTGGATGCAGGCTAACTGAACAGAGAGCCATCTAATTTTGCCACAGGGATGAACTCTCCCTTAGGTATTTAAATCAGCTCAGCCCTTTTTCACCAAAACCCAGAAACAGCAAGACTACATTTGTAGCTGCTACCAGTGATTAGGGAACTCACATGGGCTGTGGGAGATTTGTTTTCAGGTAACTACTCTTCCTGATTTGGAGTAGGGACTTGAACACAGGTTTCTCAGCACTCAGGAAAAAAGCACCTTAACAATTTAGTTATTGGGTATTTGCCTATGGTTCTTTCTCATTCTTCCCCATTGGAGCTGTCCCACTTTGTATACATAATTAAATGTTCCCTAGAGCAGGGATTGAAACTTGGGTCTCCCACAACCCAGCTGCCTTTCACAACTAGTGGGTTGTAGAGTAACATTCACTCTTTCCCTGCCCAATGAATATTTAATAATTTATACAATGTAGAATAGTTCCAAAGGGAGAGGTTGATAAACACATATCTTTTGAAAGTGGAACTTAAAACATTTTTGAAAAATTAGTCAGCAGGTTTTAGGATATAGTAGTATAGTCCATTGACTTCAACTGGAAGTTGGATTAGCTGTTTAGGACTAGATTCGCAAGGATATGCAGGTGTGCATTGCCACTCTAAACTTTTAGGTACCTAGGAAATCACTGGGATTCACAACACTTGCGTACAACATCTAGGCTCCCTGTACAATAATGGGAAGAGACAGGTGCCACAGAATGGGATTTGCACTAGGCAGCTTCTCACTTAGAACAAGGGAAAGTGCCATACTGAGGCGGGTATGCTAAGTCCTGCCCCTTCGGAGATAGGCATCTAAGTCTGGCCAGTGGGGAGGTGCCTTTCTTTCTCGGCATTAGGCGCCTACAAAAAGCTGTGGGGAGGATCAGGAATAGGTGCTCATTTAGTAACTTTTAGCTCAGAGTTTAGGGGACTAATCTGGGGTATGAGAAACCCTTGATTCAAGTCCCTAATCCACCTGCGGGGGAAAAGTGGATTTGAATTGAGCTCTGTTACCACTCAAAGAGTGCCCTGACCACTCACTGCACTATAGAATTTTCCAGTGTAGGGCTGCCTCTATCTCAACTGATCCACTCTGAATAAATAAGGAAATAATCATGGGGCCTGAGAGAAAAAAACAGGAAAATGATTCTGTATCCTGATGGTCAGGGAACTTACTTGGAAGGTGGAAAACCCAGTCACTGCTCCAAAGTGGGTTTTTTAAAAATTATTTATTCAGCTTTATCAAAAGAAACTGAAGGAATCCCACAACAGAATATCCTATAACTCTGGGAGCTGGCAGACCACAGTTCAAATCCCTTCTTTTCAGGTGGAGCAGGGATTTGGGCAGTGGGCCTTCAAGCTAAGTACCCTAAACACAGTACTAAAAGTTATGAGGTAATTCCTTCTTTTTTGTTCTCCTCCTCTGGCCATTTTGTGTAAGCTCACTTATAGGGGACTGCTCCAGCACATCAGCTTTGAGCACGCTTACCAGATTGTCTCTAACAGACAAGTTAGGCTGAGGAACCCTTATGTCCCTGGTTCATGAATCACTCTGGCTATGTCTAAACTAGCAAATTAGTTTGAATTAAGGAGCCTTAATCTGAACTAATTTGAGCCCTGTCTATGCTAGGCTTTGCCTTGTTCGAACTAAAAAAATTTAGCAAAGCTTAGTTAGAATTAGTTAGTTCAGCTGGTTAGTCTGAACTAACTGCTCAGTTCAAACTTATTTCAAAATTTAGTTGGAACTAGCATGATGTAGTCATGCTAGTTCGAACTAAGTAAATTCAAACGAGCTGCGTTTTTTTTAGTTTGAACTAACTTTTAATTTGAACTAAAAAGCCATGCTTAGTTCGAGCTAACTTCAGACTACTTAGTTCTGACTAAGAAAGTCCAAACTAAGGTTTTAGGTGTAGACGTAGCCTCTGGGCTTAACAAACAAGCAAGGAGTCCTGTGGAACTTAAAGACTAACCAATTTATTTATCTCATGATCTTTCATGGGAGAAAATCCCACTTCGTCAGATGCTTTAGACTAACACAGCTACCCCTTTGGATCTGGGGCTTAGGTGACTCCAAGTGTGGGGCTGCAGAGAACAGGCACATAGACAGAAACATAGATTCCAAAAGAACTTTTACTGCAAAAATTTATATGCAGCATGAGTTTAGGTTTCTATGGTCTTCAGGAACAGCTGAGTGGGGCATTCTGTGACTCCTAATGGGGCCTAATTTTGAGATATAGGCACCTAAAGTAGCAATTAGGCACAAAGTCCTTTTGTGAATCTAGCCCTTTGTGATATTGTGTAATATGTTTTTTTTTCAAAATGCAGCTATTTGACCTAACCATTCAATCCAAAGTAAACTTTAATTACGGTGCCCAGTAGACATAAATTGGGCAAAGTTAGTGTTCCATTTCCCTTAAGATCTGCAATTTTTGTGTGTGTGGTGTTTTTGTTTTTGTTTTTTTACTTTTCACTTTTATGTTTTTCTGTTAATTAAAACTCAGAATATTATCTGTTCATTCTGTCTATTTTGT
Source organism: Podocnemis expansa (assembly GCA_007922195.1). Classification (NCBI taxonomy): domain Eukaryota; kingdom Metazoa; phylum Chordata; order Testudines; family Podocnemididae; genus Podocnemis; species Podocnemis expansa. Next base: position 15,111,782 of record ML682038.1, read on the forward strand.
GAGTTTGGTAGTGTAACTTATTGAAAAAGAACAGCATTTTGGGGAGAGTGCCCTTTTAATTGTGTCAGGTCTGCAAAGGAAAGAAAAAAGTCTTTCTGTTTAAATAAATTATTTATTTTTCTTAACTGAAACTTCTAGATAGGGTATTAGTTTTATATCTTTGCAACCCCTTTTGGAAACTTTAATGGAGAAATTAGTAAATATAAACCAGGCAGATTTTACTGCAAGGAAATGGCCACATATGTTAGAAGGTTTTTAATATTATGACAAAAAAGATCAAAGTAATACATTATCACTTGCTGATGAAAAAGCTTTTCATAGGTGAAATGGCCCTTTTCATTTGGAAGAAAAACAACCTTACTGTAGAATATATACAATGACTTAAAATCTTATACAACAACCCAGAAGTGCAAGTTAGTGCTACCAACACAACTCCCTTATTATTCAGAAGAGGTAAATATAAAGGTTACATGTTTCCCCTCTTCTGTCCACCATTTTAATAGGAATATATGGCCATGCATCCTAGTCGATCTCTGAAGGAGGCCACACCACTTGCTGTCACAACTCTAAAGACAAGTGCAAATAGGGAAATTAGCTGTCACTGATGCTCTGACCCTCAGGTTGAGGCCAGGCTAGTAAGCGTCTAGGGAGCTCTGGCCTTCAAGCAGGACAGATCACGAAACAGTTAAGAGATGAAGACTTCCAGCTATGGCAAAGCATCTCAATAGTCTAAAACCCTAGGCCCTTATGCAGGCAGAGCAACAAACAGTGTAAGGGAGCTCTGGCCTGAAATCAGTACTCAGTCTGGTAGTTCAAGACCTGAGGAGGAGTGAGGCACCAAACACAGACCTCCTAGCTTAAAGTAGGGATGCTACTATCCTAGCAGTGGGGTAACAGGAGTAGGACAGAGTCCACCCTACTGCATTAACTCCTAGTTCAGGGTCCAATCAGTGACAGATGTTTCCACCACTACATCAGTGGTCAAGGTCAAAAGTCAATCAGACTATGGTGTAGTTCTGCTGGACTGCATGTCCCTCAGGTTTGATGCCTCTGTACTATAGGTGTATTCCATCTCCCTGGAGAAGATGGCCAATGGTAGCCCCAACAGCTCCTTGCATTCCAGTCAGCTGACAACTCTGGCAGATCCTCAGTATGTCAGGGATCCTCTGCAGGGTCCAGCAGCACGTGAGATGCATTTGTCTTCCTCAACAGATCTAGCCCAACTGAGATGAAGAATCCATTTCTTATATTTCACCTTCCTGCCCCTTCCACTTCTGCTGGGAAGGGTGTGGCCTTCTTGCAACTGACCTCCAAGGGGTGGGTTCTGGCCCCCCAGTCAATCTGTGATGGAAGCCAAACACCCCCCACACTAACATCCCCCCACCGGCCTCAAACCCAACTCCTAATCTCCGAAGCTGGTCTCGTCCTTTTCTCTTGACTGCAACAGCACATCCATGCTAGTGTGCTCCTTACCAGTTTGATGTCATACCATGAAGGCAAAATGTTGGAAATTCATATATGAGGTCATGAGCTGGATGTTGGTGTCTTTCATCTGTTGGAGCCACTTCAAGGGTGTGTGGCATGTCACCACCATGCAGGTTCTCTCAGGGAGGTAGAAACATAGGGCTTCTAAGGCCATTTGACAATTAGAACAAACAAGGAGTCCTGTGGCACTTAGGTTTTAGGTATAGACCTAGCCATAGTTTGGACTTTGTTAATCCAAACTAAGTTGTTTGAAAGTTAAAAGTGCAGGTAGTTTGAACTAAAAATTAGTTCAAACTAAAAAAAATGTGCTTAGTTCAAACTAACCACTAGTTCGAACATATTTAGTTCAAACTAGTTCGAACTAAATATGCAAATTATTTTGAACTAAGCAGTGAGTTTCAACTAACCAGCCAAACTAACTAGTTCGAACTAAGCTTGTCTCAGTCTGAACTACTTTTTTTCTTTTTAAGTTCAAACTAGGCAAAGCCTAGTGTAGACAGGGTTCAAATTAGTTTGAATTAAGGCTCCTTAATTTGAACTAATTTGCTATTGTAGATATAGCCTTAAAGACTAACAAATACATTTATTGCATGAGCTTTCATGTGAGAAGATCTAACTTCATCCTTGTTTGTTTTGCTGAAATTTATTAACATGGCTACCCCTTTGGAGTTTGGCAATTAGGGGCTCCTTTTTGATCATGGATTAGTTACACTTCTGTGGGATTAGTTTTGACTGATGTATAGTAACAGGTATTTATCAACATCCTCCAAGAGGACAGCTCCCAACCCCACAGCTAAAGCATCAGTTTGGATGAGGAAACTGCAAGTATAATCAGGCCTATAACGCACATACTCTTGAAATAAATGGTGTTTCAGGTCCTAAAGGCTACCTTGCAGTGAAGTGTCCATCCTACTTGCAGTAGCTACTCTTTCATAAGCAACTGGGTAGAGGAGCAGCAATAGTCACAAAATTGGGGATGAAGTACTGATAGTAGCTTACCAGTCCCAGAGATTGCCAGACTTGCTTTTTAGTAATTGAGACTGAGTGGTCTTGGACTGTTTTGATCTTCCTGACAAGGGTATACAGCTTGCCTCACCCTAGGGTGTACTCCAGGTACATTGTCTTCTGCTACCCACCCAGCTCTTCTTTAGGGTGACAGTGAGATTAGTCTCCTGGAGGATTTGCAAGATTAGGTTAGGTAGTCTTCCCAGTGACAGCTGTATATTACTACATCATCAAGATAAGCATCTGCACGCTTGAAGTGGACTAGCAAGAGATGGTCCATCACCCTGTGAAAAGTTATGAGTGATCTCAGGAGACTGAAGGACATTTGCATGAAATAGTAGGGCCTGCTGGGTGTGGTTGCATCATTTTATTCAGGCACCAGTGGGATTGCCAGTTCTCCTGGATAAATTGAGTGTGGAGCTGTATTGGGCCTCCCCCAGACAATCAAGCAGTTCATTTACTTAGCAAATAGGGTATGCATTGTCCTTCTGGAAACTGATACAAAGCTGGTAGTTTCTGTCTGGCTTGGGGACAAGCACAGTAAAGCTTCCCCACTTACAGGCAGATTTGTCAATTACTCTGAGTTCCAACTTTGTCTGGATCTCTTGTTCTATCATGTTCTGCATGTGGCATGGATGTGGTCATTTGTTCCCCATATGACTTCCCAGCGGTCATGGAGATGGCGTGGCAGATTTGGGTGGCTTGTCAGGGTATAGAAGTGAACATCCTGGGGAAGGCCTCGATAATACATCTGACCCAATTTAAGTCTTCTTCCAAGAGGAAAGTCTTGGGATTGTTTCCCACAGGTGCCTGTGGCCCCAGTTCTGGTTTGGAGGTGTATGGGCTGATCAGTAGTCTTTTCCATTCATGTCAGGGCTCTGCAGATTAATGTGACAAATTCTTTCCCTGGCTGCAGCCCTGCAAAGCTGCCTGAATTTGAGAGTAGGGAGGTTGCAGGCAAGACAGCAGCATGGAAGTAGACTGCAGCCCAGATACATGGGCCTGCCCAGGGCTGGGCCAAGGTTTGTTGGTGCCCTAGGTGCCTGTGATTTTGCCCCCCCCCCCCCACCTCCCACTCCTCCTACCACCCCACCTCCTCAAGCCTGGCCAAGTGGCAGGCAGGCACAGCGCGGGCTGCCATGCTGAATTGCGATGGCATCACTGCTCTCCCAGCTGGGCCTGGCTCCCCTCCCATGACTTGATGCCAGCAGCACGCTGCTGCCCCGGCCAAAGTCAGCTTCTTGCCTGTGGTCCTATGCTCGCAGAGCAGGGAGGGAGGCTTGCTGGCCCCAGCCCTAACCCAGCCATTGGCACCCCCTAGTGGTTGGTGCCCTAAGCGACCGCTTAGGTCGCCTCTGTGGACGGACTGGCCCTGGGTCTTCAACAGGAACTGAGATTGTTGAGGGGGCCCATTGGGCTGCAGATCACCTCTCTATGTTTTCCAGGCTGCCTGCCCTGGTACCAGGGATCTACACTCTGCCTATCACAGTACTTGCTTCCTTAGCTGCAGACGAACAAACTTGACTCTGTGTCTGTGCCATGGGATGGAAAAGAAATGTTGAGACACCAGCCACAGGTAGGTTTGTGGGACTGCTACCAGGAAAAGCAGCACTGAAAAGTGCCTTCCCTTGCTACAGCCACATAATCCTCCCTATGGCTGCTCACATCAAAACCTCCCTTTCCAGTCACAGGCAGGTTGGCAGGGCTGCAGGACGAGGTACCACGCATGTCCTGTTCTGCCTTCCCCAGCTTCAGAACTGTGACTCGGCCTTTCCTATGTTGGCAACTGAGAAATTTTTGGTAAGTGGAACAGCTATATTACATGCCCAGTATATGAGTGTCTTATAGAGCTCATGCCTAAAAGTAGTGGTCTTTTTAAAGGATTAGGCCTTAACTTCATGAGTTACAGTCATAACAGTATGTATCTGCAAATCAAGAGCTAAGCATCTAATTTGCATCTTTTTTATAAGGTTGTATATATAAGATTTGGAGGCTATGTTGAGGACCATTTGAAAATTTATCTCCTAGCAGGTGAAAACAGATTTTTGTTTGGCATACTTCTCTAAACCCCCACTGCAACAACCCAAAGTTCTGCATATAAAAAGATATGAAATATGCCAATTTCAGACTTAGCCTTGAACATCCTGAATTTTGTCTTTTGGAAACAGACCTTTAATGCTATTAAGGTCAAAACATAAAATCTCTAGTTCTTGTTCAGTCTTTACTCAGGCATACTTCCATTGATGTCAGTGAAAACACTGAGAAAGACCATAGCTGAGAAGGACATTTGTTATGGTGGGTTTTTGTGACACTGACTGAGACATACTAACATTTAGCTTTACATGTTAGAGGAAGGGTAGAGAAATCTGTAATTGTTTGGAATGTACTTGCTTTAGTAATTTGCCTCTACCCCTTGGGAATGCTCCCTCTTTGTTGAACAATCTCATATCCTTGGTAGGCTCATCATGGACTAACAGGTGAATGAGAAAAGACTGTGTGCAATCCACTCCATCCAGAACTGCTTATTCTTTAGATAGTGTATCTTTTCTGGTATGTGGGCCAGCTTGTGGTAGAAATTCTCACTGGAGTTGACCGTATGACTATACTCCTGAGATATCAGATGCTGGGAGCACTGACTATAACTTTTGCATACTTCAGTAAGCATGATACATTTCTGGTTTAGCACTTGTAGATTTCAGAGGAAAAATGGTAATATTTTCAAAAGTCTCTAAACAATCCAAAAGAAGCAAGGAGTCCTGTGGCACTTAAAGACTAACATTTATTTGTGAGCTTTCATGGGAGAAAAATCCCACTTCATCAGATGCTTTGAAGATAGGGAAACTTACAGAATGGGAAGAAAATAAATGCAGGGGAGTGGAACAGTATGACCTGATTATATGTCCTACACTCCCCTGCATTTATTTTCCCTCCATTCTGTAAGTTCCCCCACCTTCAAAGTGTCTGACAAAGTGGGATTTTCTCCCACCAAAAGTCACGGAATAAATACATTTGTTAGTCTTCAAGTGCCACAGGACTCCTTGCTTCTTTTGCTGGAATAGACTAATAGAGCTGCCTTTTTCAATCTAAACAATACACTATATCCTCAGAGGTATTAAGGTGGCCAGTTCCATTGATTTCAGAAGACGTATGTTCTTAAATACCTTTGGCTGTGTTCACACACAGGCATTATTTCAATACAAGTTGTGTCGAAACAACTTGTATCAAAATAATGCCTTATTTCAAAATAATTTAATTTGAATTAACAGCTTGTTAAAAAGCTCAAAGCGAAATAGCAGTTTCAGGCAACAGTTATTTTGAAACAAGTCACTGTTGTTTCGAAACAACATGTTCGGATGGCATTGTTTCGAAACAATCGTTTCGAAACAATGTTGTTTCATCCCCACATGGGGTTTAAGTTGTTTCGAAACAACACTGTTGTTTCGAAACAACGGGTGCCGTTGTTTCGAAACAACCATGCGTCATGTGAACAGGGTATTTCTTATTTTGAAACAACCTCTGTTGTTTCAAAATAAGAGTGCTGTGTGAAGACAGCCCTTGAGACTCTAGACCGAAGTCACTATCAAAAATAGCACTTAGTAGTCTCTAAGTCACATAGTACTTTTTGAAAATGTTGATATTCAAATAGCTGATGATGGCACCACCTGGCCAATTGGCTAAAAGTGTAGAATGGGCATTTGGGGAAGATGCAGGACCTGTGGCTACTTCTGGACTTGCTATGTGCCATTTAGATGAACTGTGACAATGGTGAGCTTTATCTACTGTGAAGTCGAGTCTTACCTTTTTCTTGTTGAGCGTGCTGGTGCTTAGGAAGAGCCCTAATAATGAACTTCTAAATTAATAGTTACTCTCTGCAAATCCATGGGTAGCAGTCAGACAGCAGAAAGCCATGATCCACCAAGCATCTTCCTGGAAGACCTACTTGTTGTTACTTTAGTAGCCTATGAACATGTTCCTATTAAGCAACAGTGGTAGCAATTTCAGGTTGTATTTTCCAGGACAGGCCCAACTATCACATTTCTTGCAGGCTGAAATGATAATGGCTCATGATGACTTTTATGATTTCCAGAGCAACAGGCTGGCCAGAGTACCAGCCACAGTCTAGCACTGTCACAGGGTACAGATGAGCTGTGGTGTCACTACTGATTTCTGCATCTCTTTCTGTCTCTCTTTCTCTTTCTTGAGTGACTTCATTTGAGGTACTAATACTTAGTGTTCCTCCTGCTGCAGAAAGCGGTAGAAATATGCAGCACTATTTTAGAAAAGATCTTTAAAACTTAGAAATATGAATGTTTAAAATAAAAAAGCTATTAGCTAACATATAACTCCACAGATTTATGTTGTCTCTTCTTCATGACCATTTAATTTTGCATGCACATAACCAATATTTTAGTAACAGTACCAAGGTTTCATATGTAAGACATTATTCACAGTATGTTTCCTGTTACTTTGCATAGCATTATTCTTTGTGAAAATAATGTTTTGGCCTCAGGAGAAATATTGCAATTGAATGCAGAGCAATATATTTTTGGTATGGGGCCATACTACTAAGGTTTATTTATTTATTTTTAAAATTACCTTGGCCATCAAGACAACTGAGCCATGATAAAAAAAAAATAAAAGGTAGTGGGAGAAGGAAGATATTATTTCATTTTTTAATTTAAGAATAAAATGTATTAAGTGAAAAAAAGAGGAAACTGCCTCTTTCTGACCAGCATAGTTATACACAGATGCTATAAATGCATTTTAAAATTGGATTATATAGCTTGAAAATATATACTTATTTTTAGAAATAGGTGGGATGAACTAAAATTATTACTTTTAAGTAGACTGAAATGTGGATGATTAGCCCAAGAAAAAATAACTAATTTAAAATATATGCTTTATTTTTTGGTAACAGAGAATCTGTCATGTCTTTGCAAAGATATGATTCATCATGTTCTATTTCAGTTTTCCTCAGTTATCAGAAGTATCATAATTAGTGCTAATGACAATGTTAAATGCAGCAATTTTAGTGACTGCTAATATAAAATGTCCAACCCACAGAAAGCTATCCTGTTACCTTTCTATGATTACATATATTAGATACATCTATAATATGAGCAAACAAGTAAGTTTTAACTTAAATGGAGTTTTAAAAAAGAGTGTTAGACAAGACCTTAAAACAAGTAAAAAACTCAAACAGTGAACATTACAAGTAATTGTGTGTGTGCGTGTGTGCGTGCGTGCGCGCGCGCACACACACACAAGCCCTACCTTAATGCTGATGCATATCACTTTATAAATATCAGATGCTTCCCTCAGATGTGGACACACAATTCCCAGTAAAATCAATTGGGATTAGTCAAACATATCTGAGAATAGAAATTAAACCTAAGCAGAATGCAAAAAAAAGTATGTATTTATGTATTTTAGACAGGAGTTCTTCTGGCAATGCCATATTTCAGGATATGCCAAATTTGGTTGCTTTTCTAATTTTTCCTGTAACTCAAATATCACTAAGACGTTTGTCTGAATGAATGAATTTAATACTAGTGGAAGCCATCAGATTGACATCATTGGTAACAAAAGCCTCTGCTTACCCATACAAAGATACAGTAGAGAAAGTAGCCATGAATGCTTTTCTACTTCATTTCATTAGTAAATTTCCAATTCTGTTCTGGAGTGTCCACTTCTAAGGCTCAGATGATTGTTTAATTTCCACAGGCTATTGCTTAGACTAACAATTAGTGCCAGATGTATCATGGTGGGCTTTTGGAATATGGTCATCTGTTCTCTAGGAACTGGACTGAAAGCAATTAATTTCACATAGATCCCAGAAAACCACTAGATAGGAACAACTTTTGGGCATGATTAAATATAGCTGGATGTTGATCTATGACTTGGAGGTGACTGCAGCCTATTTCCAATCTTGTAAACCTTCCAGGTCCCTGCTTCTGGGGTTTCTTCAATGAAATTCTGGATTCTTTTGTTTCGTAATGTGGAAAAGATCATTTTGTTATTTCCCTCTGTCCCTCCCTGCCAAAAAAAAAAAAAAAAAAAAATTGGGCTATATGTAACTGGCTACAGCACTGGTGCTGCATTCCTGTATGGTGTTTTTTACTGAATATATCCATTTCATGAACAAAATAGCTTCATGGTATGGTTTTGAGTATCATGCCAAAGATTCACACAAAAGCTCAGAAGCAGCAATATCAAGTATCAAAAATCAGTTTTTTCAGTATCCAAGTAAGGAAGTATTTAAAAATCATAAAATATATATTTACATAAAAAGATTTGCTTGGTTCTTTTTAAAATTATATTGTAAATCAATATTCATTTTTTATAAAAACATGTAAATAAGCAATAGTGTACAATCAGTACAAGCTATTGGAGAGAGCTTTTGTTGTGTGGAGAAAACATGTATTTTTAAATGTGGCAAAATACATAGTTTACCCACAATGAGTCTGATTTTAAAAATAATGGACAATTGCTTATACAGGCCTACTTTTGTTCTTACAAATAATTAAATTTGGCATAATTTGATTTTTAACAGATATGATTAATGTTAATTTTTAGGCTTTAGTTTTAGATTATCTTTTTACATTTTCACAGTTGTGGGAAATTTTGTGTGGCTCAGATAATCATTTATTAATACTAAGTATTGAGATTCAAAAATAAAAGCTTTATAAACAGTGTAAGCATGAATTGTCAACTCCACATCAAAATATACAAAGTAAACATCCTTAAATCAATAAATCATACCCATTTTTACTATTTATTCACCAGCTGATTTGTAACAAGCCTAATTCAAAAGTCTAAATCATGGATTTTTACCCTAATATATTCTCAAAGAGCATTTTTCTCTTTTTGCCAAACAGTATATTTTGATTATTATTGATGAAAATATTTTTTCATCAGCTTGTGTGTGTGTGTGTACAGTGAAATTGTTTTACAAGTAAACATCTAAACCTTCAAATAATGATGCCTGCATTCTTGCACTTTCAGTGAATTGTGAGTACAAATACAAGTAGTTAGACATTTAGGAGATGACTGGTAGAATTGCTGAGCTCCCACACCCCTCATAATGTCCGCTGGAATGGTAGATGTCCAGTGCTTATGCAAATCAAGTCCTTAAATACTAATATTTGCAACCTGGTTGCAAAATTGCTCTGACAAAAGCAAAGGTGGGGCTGTGGTACATTAGGAACATCAGTTTAATGACTCAAAATCTGTTGTGTTAACTCTTATGCACCTCCATGTAAGCATGTTGTCTACTTTGTGGTCAGGCTATTGCTGTTTTTAGTATACATTTTAGGATATAGATAGGGGTTTTTCGTACATTTGCATCATCTGCCCTAGCAAAACTCACATTTTCATCCTCAAAATTGGTAAATTCATATAAAAATAAGTTAATAAGCACAGTTACCCACAGATTTACATAAAATTGCCAAGCTGACCATAACTTAAGATCCCGTAGGCAAAACTGAATCCCTGAAATTTTCCTATAAACTGAGAAAGCAGAAGAAACCCAAAGTTAAAACTGAAAATTTGTTCTAATAGCAACTTCCTAGTTTTCTGTGTTAGGAGTCAAAATAATGCACTGGTATGACCACATCCCTGGACAAGCACAGCATATATTATAAGAAACACAGCAGGGTAAGTGAAAGACAATTTAAGCCTTAAATTGGAATCTGAAGATTTAACTTAGACTTTTAAAATTATTTGATTCATTTATTTTGAAGTTTCATTAGATATTCTGGTGTCTAGAATTTGGCAAAAATTACTTACTAACTTCACTAACTAGAAACAAGTAAATCATTAATTACAGATGTTATTGTTTTTTCTTTCCTTAGGTGAACACACACAACAATGAAAATAAACATCTTTAACAACAAATGGAAAATGAAAAGATTGAGTATCAGCAATATGAACTGCAGATATAGACAGTAATAAGACTGTATTTTTTCTCATAGAGCTCAAATCAAAGATAAAGAGGACAAAAGGATTTTAACCAACATGAAACTATGGCTGTGTTCTCACACAGCGGGTTATTTTGATATGGTTGTTTCGAAACAACCGTATATCGAAATAACCCTTATTTCGGAACAACTTATTTTGAATTAACAAACTGTTAATTCGAAATAAAGGGAAAAAGTGGGAATCGAAATAGCAGGTTCACACTGTGAACTTGCTATTTCGGTACCTGTGTCTGGACTGCAGCCCCCTGGGGGTGAGTCGCTGCGGCAGCTCACCTTGCAGCCCCAGAAAGGGGGCTGTAGCCTCAATGCTGAGCCCGACGCCCCCGACACGCTGGCAGTGGCGGGGGGGCAGCCCCGGCTGGCGCCGCCGACCCACTGGCGCGGTTTGGAGGCAGCTTGGGTGGCTGGCTCCAGTGCCCCGCAGCCGCTCACCCCCCCACCCGCCAGGGGCTGCAGCCCCCTTTCTGGGGCTGAAGGACAGCCCTCAGCACCCTGGCCAAGGTCCTGAGGGTTCCCTGGCCAGGGTGCTGAGGGTCCAGTGTTGTTTCGGAACACTTTGTTCCACAACAACACGTTCACACGCCTTGTTTCGACCCCAAATGGGGTTTAACTTGTTTTGAAACAACACTGTTGTTTCAAAACAAGGGCTTCCCCTTGTTTCGAAACAACTGTGTATCCTGTGAACAGCTGAAACCTTATTTCAAAACAACCTCTGTTGTTTCGAAATAAGGAGGCTGTGTGAACACAGCCTATGTCCTATGACCACAAAACCATGTCACATGTATACTCAGGCTCCCAACAAGATCCTTTCAGGACCACTCAAACGGGAAAAAAATGACATATCTAATAAGGATGGATTTGGACCAAACAGATATAAGGGACTCAATAAACAAATCATACTGAATACAGTTTGTGGAAGAATTTTCTGCACAGCTAAAGGAACGCACTGAGTACTGGACAGAAAAAATGAATAATCTTACATCTAAAATACAGAACACTCACTTAACTTAAACTAAAATGTAGGAAATGATTTGGTAAAGGTTGTAATACTGAGAAAATGCTATTTTGTTTTTCTCTTTTACTAGTATATAGTTGCTAGTGAGTCCATTCAGTATTAAGCTCCTTAATTATTGCCATTGTACCTTTTTAATTCTAAAGATATTTTTAAATCCCCACATTAAATTCTTAAAAGTATTTGTTTATGATAAATCTAAAATGGAACTGAAATGAGTACAATGAATCCCCCATATGGTTTGTTTAAATATGTGAAAAGTGAACTTTACTTTCCTAATCTAAAAGAACATCTGTACTTTATAACATTTTTTTGTGTGTGATATCAGGCTGTTTTTCATACAGAATTGTTAGGCCACCATTATGTTATATATTCTTCAACTGCAGTAGTGCATTTCAAATTATTTTGTTTAAATTAGCCTAAAATTGATGGCTTTCTTTTTGTTCTTTTTATGTTTATGCTTAATTTTTTCCAATAATACTTGAAGATCAGCATGCATTAATAGCTGCAGGGCATAAAGAGACTAGAGGAAATTAGCTGTCACCCACAGCCAGTGATTCTGTGTTCTCATAAACATAAAGGGCTAAATTGTCTTTTATGTTGACCAGGCATGCAGATCATGTCATTTTCATTAAAAATTAGACATTATGAATATATTTTACAACTGTTGATGGAGATGTTTGAATTAATATGCTTTTAAAGCAAAGACTGTAACTTCTTTTAGTTTTGTGCTTGTCAAATTTGGGATTTACTGCCAAAATGTGCAGTCATATGTAAATCTTAAATTAATGTTTTAACTAATTACGTGGGTTTTAGATATACATTTTTGCAAAATTGTTTAGGGTATACTATTGTTAATATAGACTAATAATTTATAAATTGATAGACAGCTATTTTTAATAAACTTTTCATTACACAAAATTACATCGTTTGTATTTTTACATTGTAGGGTTGGGACTCGGGAGGTAATAACATGCTAATTAACAGATTACTACCAGGAACATATTAACATTTTATTTTAAACTGCAGAGCTGTAAATGTTCCATTAAGTACAATGTAGTTATTTTGCATTGTATTCATACTGAAATATGATAATATCTTTTTCTAAAACATCAGTAGCTCTCTGGTATAACATAATGCAAAATGTCCTCCAGCTCTACTGTCTTCTGCTGATATTGTCACTTTATTTTGTGTCATTCCTCCCCTAGTGTGTTCTCTGCCCAGCAGCTGATTACTTTGCTGGTAGTTGGTCCTTTAGAAACATCTTGTCCAAATTATCTTCCAGCTTCTCTTATGTCTGTCTAAAGAACATCTTTTGCACCTCTAGGCATTAAAGCATGCACTCATTGATCAAACATTCTTTCCATAACACAAAGAGCACAGTATTTCCCCAATGAAAAAAGACTCAATGCTGATCTTTTAGTTTCACTGCCCATCTTTCACAGTCATATTTAACTACAGACTATATTTAAAATGAAGCGAAGCCCAAGCTTTTATAGCTGCAGAAATGCTCCAGCATTGCAAGGACTCATAAATGATTAAGCTCTTCCATTTCATAGAGGCTCTACAATAGTCTTCATTGTGCCCTCCCTTCAGGTCTTATCAGTCACTTCTCAAGTAGTGTAGATATACATTTACTCAGACCACTACACCTGTTTGTTTCCATACAAAACTACATCAAGTTTCTGTTTGTTCTTCATTCCTTAGCAAATGACCAGAACACCTTTCACAGATTAAAAATACTCACATCTGGTCCAAAGTGCTTCTTAAAATTATCCAGTGTTAAAGCCATAAATAGTGTATTTGTTAGTTAAAACAGATAATTCTTCATGCATTTTGAGGCAAAGATTGTTTCTTCCTAGACTAGCCCATAATGTTATCAATGTCCATCATTTTACAAATGTTACTTGAAGTAGCTGTTGACTTTTCCTCTGTAGCATGGAGGTGATGGAGCAGCCTCAGGAGCTACCCATCTGATATCTGTACTTGTTCTGACTCACTTTTCTTGAGGTAGAAGTTGGCTTCCTTGATCAATATTGAGCTACACAACTTTAGCTGGCCCTCACTGATTGTCTTGGTAAAAGTTACCTTATGGTGCAGAACAGACACGTGTATTTGCATTATAATAAAATATTTAGCATGATGATGAGCTAAAACTATTCTTTTCACTTTGGCTTTATAGAGCACTGTAAATTTAATGAATAGTTCTTTATGTAAATCAAAGAGACTGACACATTTCACAATTTACTCTTGACAGAAAAGGTACATTGATTACTATTAACGGTTTCTCAAGCTACTATCCCAATAGAAACACAGTATTGGGTAACTGAGCCTTCTTCCAAAGCACTTTAGAACAATCTCTTTAGTTTTCAAATGGGTTGCCTAGTTTCCATGAGAGTGCTGCTTTAAATATATTCAGAACTCGCGGGGGGGGGGCATGATAAGGGGAACAGTAACTTCATGTGATTTGCTCCAGAGGTGATAACTTAACTCTAGGCTTAAAACCCACTCTTCACTCAACAGGGAAAGTGAATACATAATTACAAAATATCCGCTCAAGTGCAAACACTCAAATAGCAAATATTTGTCATTTGGCAGAGGTCCAAAAAGAGCACAGTGATAAACTACTAGAAACTCCTATTTCTTCTTCAAAAGGAATTTTGGAGATGTACCCACATTCTGTTACCCCATCAAATTTCAGAGGGTGAATAGTCTGAGGTGTTCATCAACCAATCAGTCTACAAACTGAGAATGCTACTACCAATTAAGAAACCTTTTACTATTTACAAGTGTCTTATAATGGGTCTTTACATTTTAATAGCAACATTTTCATGTACTGTGAACTTTTAAATAGGAAGTTTGAGAAGTCAAATGACTCTAATAAACCTGGCAACTAATGAATGAACAGAAATCAATTTCTATTTGGCCAGAACTGTACCTAGAAAGATTCTAAGGGAAGTGACTTGCACTCTAGACCCAGAGAACTACAGAAGATATTTAGTTTTTTATGTAGAGCAAGCAATGGGATCTAAATTCATAGACTAACATGAAGACAAATCTTTTATATGTATGTCTTTCTGGGGAATCCTTGAGAAGAGCTTATAGCCAATGGAGATAACTGTTCATTGTATCATCTTGAAAAGGCAAGTTTGTGTCTTATTAGAATCTATAGTGTGAGCAAGTCAGGGTCTGTTGTGGTAAGAGAGAGATATGCTCAACAAATTGAGTGACAAGAGTTGAAGTTATAGGAAGTGTTAAAATTAACTGCTATTGTTATATTCAGTAGTGGTAAAATCAAATTTCCCTTGGACAATGAAGCTAAGATTGCTGAATTCTTGTCTATGTTGAGCTCATTTAGGTCTTCTACCAACAGAGATACTGAAAGTTATATGGTCTAAATTTAAATTCTTTTCAACCTCCACTGGTGACAAATACATCCAGTCCTAATATAATTCTGACTCTTTTTCTTTCAGAGAACGAAAGCAACTTCATGATCTTTCTGCAACTAAGGAAGATGTGATTCACAGCATCCTAAAAAGATAATGACTGATGGCCTACCACTGAATTCTTCTTTCCAGAATGATTTCCTTTTCTTATGTGACCTTTTTCCCAGTTATAAATATTGAGGGTATCCTGTGAGGAATAAAAAGAGAACTATAAACATCCTGGACTACTTCTGGGTTATAGAAAATGATGATCTCAAGAAGATTTTGTGGGCTATCAGTTATTTAATGTCTTCAACCATATGCAAGATTGCTTTAATCTTTATAGTATTAATTTGTAAAATGGGCTCTTCGACTTACCACATTCCTAGAAGAGGAAACCATTCTAGATAATCCTACATTTTATTATATAGACAGACAGGCAGGTACTGGCCAATCAACCAGACATCGTGGTAATAGACAAGGACCAGAAGACAGCGGTGGTGATAGATGTAGCAGTGCCAAGTGACAGCAACATCAGGAAGAAGGAGTATGAAAAGCTGGAGAAGTACCAGGGCCTGAAAGAGGAACTAGAACGGATGTGGAAAGTGAAGGCCAAAGTGGTCCCAGTGGTGGTAGGAGCACTCGGGGCTGTGACTCCTAAGCTGGGAGAGTGGCTCCAACAGATCCCAGGAACAACATCAGAGCTCTCTGTCCAGAAGAGTGCAGTGCTAGGAACAGCTAAGATACTGCGCAGAACCCTCAAACTCCCAGGCCTCTGGTAGAGGACCCGAGGTTGAGGATGACACATACCACCCATAGGGGTGAGAGGGGAATTTTTTTTTTTAAATCGGTTGTTTTAGAAGGTCCATGATAATGCCATCCAGATGTCTATTGAATGCAAATGCAATACATATACAGGAAACTAAGAGTTAAAATGACTTCAAAAAATACTTTAGATAACCAGGAGACATGTTCAGGAGATTATTATGATAGACATAGATATTAAGATTCTCATTTAAATATTAAAAATATTTAAATATTAAAAATTGGGCCTTACTTCCCCTGCAAAGGCCAAATGTTTGCATTTCCTATTTAAAGGAAAAAGGCAAACTCATTATAGGTACAGTAGCACTTAATAGTAAGATTGCCCAAAGCTTCCTGTTAGAAACATTTTCGGCTGTTTATAATTTTGCTAAAACTTAAGCATATGGACTGAAAGCATGACTGAACTTTTCCTGCACACTGAATGTTCTTGGAAATTTTCAAGTAAAACTGATAATGATACTAGTGAAAAATATGTTGTTTTGACCATGTTAAATTCTGGCTACCTTTCTTTTAATGACCCATGCTTTTGAGAAGGGACTTACTTAAAATATGACAGGAAGCTGAAATTTGATAGGAGACAGCTTTTCTGTCAGAAATGTGTGTTTTGTGGTCCTTGTGAATACTTACCCAAATTTGACCAAGTTATAATCCTTTGACATATTGCACATGCTCAGTAAAGATAGAGCTTTCGAGCTAAATTCACCAGATATTTTGCCTGCACTGAGCATGTTGCAGTCTGGACTAGTGCAGAACTTTAATTTGTAACTGTGAGCTGCTGCAGACCAAGTTAAGGCCAAGCACTGGAAATGACAGCAAGGTAGGCTGGGTGCCAGAAGTTACAGTACTTTCAAGTGGTCTGTCAAGTGGGAGCATGGGCTCTGAAATCCTTCTCTGACCCTAGGTTTCAGACCCTGATCTCCAGCAGAAATCACAACTTCCAAGGACCATCTATATTGCTATTTTTAGAGCACTAGTGTGAGCCCACTAACCTGAATCTGCCATGTAAGGGTAGGGGGCTTATTTCAAAAGCCATGTAGACATAATCTTAGTAAACCCCCTTGGGCCTAGGTGGCATGCATGAGGAAGCTGTTTGATTCAAATGCAGAATGGAAGGAAAGCTGGAGAGGAGAAATTGGGACAGGAGGCTGACAGGGACAATGGATGGAGAAAATAGGACTGAAAGTCATGGGATGGAACACTGGGATCAGCTGAACCAAGAGACTGGAAATGAAAGCCTAAGAGGGAAATGGGAAAGAGGGACTGGGGCTGGCTGAGGAATTGGGGCAGAAGCCAGGGACTGGGAAGAAATGTGGAAGTAAGGAGGTGATGGAGAGGGGAGACAGATCTGTTATGGATCTGGGATGTGAAGGGAGCCCTAGGACTAGCTGCGCAAAGAGACTCAGATGAGGAACAGTTGTCACAGAATATACTGAAATTGCACAAGCAGCAGACTGGCACTGGGAGTTAGTAGGAACATGCAGGGGCACTAGAGGTCAGATGCAGGAAAAGAGAGAAATTGAATAAGGTGCCAGGAGGGGGAAAACAAAACTGACTGGACAAGGAGAATGGATGGTGGAGGGGATATTGGACTGGAATGAGTAGTCTGGAAGGATAAAACTAGGATTTGCCAAGTAAACAGCCTAGGATGAAACCTGTATGGAGGAGAGACTGGCATGAGGCAGGTGAGAGTAGGTGGCTGGGATGAGGAGCAAAAAGTAGGGATAGGGAATGGGGAAGAAATGCCCTAGGACAGGGACAGCTTGGAAGAGACAGGGTGGAAGAAAAGTGGAAAAGGACAGAAGATTCTGTAACAATTGGAGTACCATTCCTTCTAGAACAGAACAAGATTCATGAGGCTCACCATTCCCCTTTGTCAGCAAATAATTTGTGAAATTCACTACCAAAGTGTGTCTCATCCCACTTCAGCGGAAGTCCACACAGAACCATTGAGGATGACAATCTATTATTGCTAGCTGCTAGTTCTTTACCTTAGCAGAAGATGAATTATTGCTATTTGCTGTTCCATTACCTTAGCAGAGATTTTTGTGATTGAGCAAAAGGTTCCAAACATATTGATGAACAATGTGGGTGCCAATATTATGCCATAAAAGCTACGTTAAGAAAACATCATTCAGACTACAAAGTCAAGCACCTGAAAGTGTGAACACATGAGAGCATGTGGTCATGTAATTAAAAATCTTTTCCATGGACCCTGTGCTTCATTCAATCCATAGGATTGGATCCTTTCAGGATGAATCAGAGTTAAAAAGTGACAAAGATCTGCAAATGAAGTCAATGGAAGCTGCGCTTTGAAGGTATTAAGTGCTATATATCATTAAGTACTCCAGAAAATCAGATCCTAGATGTTTCAAGTTAGGCATCCATAATTAAAGGTTGCTTCTGATCTGAATCTGTGTGTCTTAGCTCCGCATATTACCACCTCTCTGCTTTACATGGGGTGTTCTGAAAAGAAAACCAAGTCCACAAAGAAATTAATTCTATTACCAAACATTGGGATTTAAATAGAGTGCAGTAAATAAGGAATGAGTCCACACATTGAACAATGTGGATATAAGAAAACACCAAACGGCTGATTTTGAGTGAACACCTTCCATTCTTGAAACTGAAGAAGGCAAGAGGCCTGTGGGGAAAAAAAATATATGATCACCTAATTAAAGACCATATATTATGCACACAGGGACTTAAATTTGGAAATTTCTTAACTTTGGAGCATTTGACTTTGCAACTTTAATAACATTTTTAATGTGTTTGTGTAATGAAGTTACAATTGGTGTAAATCTTTTGATTATTTAATAACTATATGATATATCCTGCAGATAGCTTTCATACATTATTTCATATTCATATATTATCAATATAAATTAAACTGGCAAGAGTCAAGTACTATTCTCATATAAGCGGATACATAAATTCTATGCACAGATTCCAAAAGGGTAGCCATGTCAGTCTAGTTCAGAAAAACAAACAGGGACTATGGCAACACTACAGGGCTCAGTTAAGCCTGCTTAATAAGGCCTACTTTAAGGTAGCTTAGAGCATCCACACTCAAAATGCCAGGAGACTGCCAATGTCCACACTGGCAGCTGCTAGGTCACCCTAACAGTGGTGCATTGGGGGTAGCTGGCCCACAGTGCACCACAGTAGATGACCCCCTCTCTCCTGGCCATTCCTTTATTACAGGAAGTAATTGACCACACCACCCTCCATACTGTGTGTGGCAACAGGAGCCAGAGGTCAGAGAGCCTGAAATTCCCTAGCAATGTGCCAGCACAGCACTCCACACCCTCCCTGCGTTGCCCAGACTTCTCTGGTTCTGGACCAGTCACTGAAGGGCAAGTCAGTGTGTGGGCAGGCCACAGCAGGCTGACCCCCTCACCCTCCCTGGCAGCTGGCACCGAGAGGGTACTCCTCTGTGCACCCACACCTCTGGGTGCAGGAAACCAGCATCAGGTGGGGGCACGGGATTGTTACCACCACCTGGGACAATGACCACTGGCTGCACAACCTGAAGATGGGGAAGATCACCTGCCTCCACCTGCTATCAGCACCCCCACCTGCCCATTCCTGGCCCCCACCTGTCTCCCCCAGTCCACAACACAATAAAAAGATGAATGGCACACAAAATAATGGTATGGATGTTGTCGCAGAGTGCCCTAGCTCTGCGTGCTCCCAAGCGGGGGAGCTCTCGGTTCAAGGCCGGATGGCCTAATGGTTATCGACACTGTCCACAGGGTCCTTTGTGGGTAGGGCGGTGCGGCCCACTGGCCGCAGTCCATGAGTCCCAGGCCTTCACGTCAGGGCGGTGCGGCCCACTGGCCGCAGTCCATGAGTCCCAGGCCTTCACGTCAGGGCAGTGTGGCCCACTGGCCGCAGTCCATGAGTCCACGCCCCGGCTGGGCGCTCTGAGGGGCGTAGGCCCATGTAGGGGGGTTCAGGCCTTCCCACTCCTCTGAACCCCAGTCCAGGGCCCTGGGGTGCACAGGAGTCCTGGCCCAGTCGGCGGGGATCCAAGCCGCAACACGCCAACTGAGGCCCTGACTTTACCAATGCTCACCCCGTTTTACCCTGCCCTGGGCTACTTCCTACCTGAGGTCGCGATGGGGTTCCCCTCCCGGACCCCGATGTCCGCCTGGTTAGGTGACTTGCTTGGCCTGGGTCTCAGGATCCTCACGGCTGGGGACGCCTTGATCAGCAGCGCCTTCTGCGTTCGGCGTCTCTAGCGTCCCAGGAGTCTGCTCTGTTGAGGTAGGAGCTGAACCAGAGTCTGGGCGAGAGCCTCTAGCATACATCTGCTCCCTCCGCTGACCAGTCCCCAACTGAGGGGAATTGCAGCCTTTTATACCTGGGCAGCTGTTTGAGCATGCCCAGCAGGGCCTGAGGGGCGGGGTTTCCCTTCTCTTCTGGGCATATAGGCCCGCTTGAGTGCGGGGCAGGCGTGCCCCGTCACACCCCCCCCCTTTATGACGGGTTTTATGGGGGCGGTCTCTGTACCATCCTCTTCTCCTGTCCTGGAGAAGAAGTCTGCGTTATTGTGCTTTATACCTGGTCGATGTGCCACTTTGAAGTTATAGGGCTGGAGGGCCAGGTACCACCTAATTAGTCGGGGGTTCGTGTCTTTCATGGACTGCAGCCACCGTAGGGGCGCGTGGTCTGTCACCAAGGTAAACGTAGCTCCTAAAAGGTAGTAACTGAGTGCGTCTATGGCCCATCTCGCGGCCAAGGCCTCCTTTTCAATAGTTGAATAGCGCATCTCTCGGGGAAATAACTTTCTACTTATATACAACACAGGGTGCTCGTCCCCCTCAATTTCCTGGGACAATATTGCCCCCAGGCCTACTTCTGAGGCGTCTGTCTGCAATATGAAGTCCTTACTAAAATCGGGATGTACGAGCACTGGCTCTCGCATCAGGCTGTGTTTCAATGCCTGGAATGCCTTTTCTGTCTGGTCTGTCCATTGGACTTTCTTGGGGGCTGCGTTCTTGGTAAGGTCCGACAGAGGGGCTGCGAGAGTTGCAAATTCTGGTACGAAGCGGCTGTAGTAACTCGCCAGCCCCAAAAACTGTCATACCTGTCTTTTAGTCCTTGGCCATGGCGTCTGTGCCACGGCTTGAACCTTATCAATTAATGGCTGCAGCGTCCCCCCTCCGACGACATACCCAAGGTAGGTTACCTCTCTTTGCCCCAAGTGGCACTTAGCAGGGTTGACCGTCAGGTGGGCTTCTAGGAGGGCCGTCAAGACGCAGTTAAGATGTTGTAGGTGGTCATCCCAGTTGTTACTGTATATCACGATGTCATCTATGTATGCGGCGGCATTGGTCCCATGAGGTTGCAACATCTTATTCATCAACCTCTGGAAGGTGGTGGCCGCTCCGTGCAGCCCAAAGGGCATCGTGACAAACTGATAGAGGCCAAAAGGGGTAGAGAACGCTGTTTTCGGGCGCGATGCCGCCGTGAGGGGGATCTGCCAATACCCCTTTGTCAGATCCAATGTTGATAGGTACCGCGCCGCGCCCAGTCGTTCCAGCAGTTCGTCTACCCGGGGCATTGGGTAAGCATCAAATTTGGAAATTGTATTAACTTTCCTGAAATCTATGCAGAAGCGCGTGCTGCCATCCGGTTTGGGGACCAGGACGATGGGGCTCTGCCACTCGCTTTTGGATTCCTCTACAACTCCCATCTCCAACATATTTTCCAACTCCTGTCTCACCGTTGACCACATCTTTCGCGGCAGCTGTTGGGGGTTGTCCCTCACCTTCTGTCCTGGCGGGGTGGCGATGTGATGACTAGTCAGTGGGGTCCTCCCTGGGCAGGTGGACAAGACATTGGGGAACTGATCCAGAAGTTCCCGTAGCTTGCCCTTCTGTTCAAGAGTCAGTTTCTCACCCACTGTTGGTGGCACGACGTCCCAGGTCTCGTTGGTCGAGGGCCCGAAGTCTGGCTCCGGTGTAGGTGGGGCTACCCACATGGCCTCTCTATCCTGCCACTTCTTTAATAAGTTGACATGATAAACCCGGGCTTCTTTCCGATGTCCTGGCATTCGAACCTCATAATCCACCGGGCCAATCCGCCGGGTCACTTCAAATGGGCCCTGCCACTTAGCCAGTAGTTTAGACTCGCTCGAGGGGAGAAGTAGTAGTACCCTGTCCCCGGGTTAAAACACCCGGGTCTTCGTACCCTGGTCGTACTGTCGCATCTGTACTCCTTGGGCCCTCTTTAAGTTTTCCTGGGCGAAGGCTCCCAGGTTACGCAGTCGCTCTCGTAGCTTGATTATATATTGTACCGTGCCCTGGACCTGGGTCTCTTGGGTCTCCCAGTCTTCTTTTAGGAGGTCCAATATACCTCTAGGCTTCCGCCCGTATAACAATTCGAAAGCGGAGAACCCTGTGGAGGCCTGTGGGACTTCCCTTATGGCGAAGAGGAGGGCTGGTAGTACCGTGTCCCAATGCAGGGGGTCTTCTTGCACGAACTTGCATAACATGGCCTTTAAGGTGCCATTAAACCTTTCTACCAGGCCATCCGTTTGGGGATGGTACACGGTGGTCCTAAGGGATCTTATCCCCGTCAGGCGACACAGCTTACCGATTAGCCTCGAGGAGACGTTCGTACCTTGGTCAGTTAGAATTTCTTTCGGGATCCCCACCCTAGAAAAAAGACTTTCAACAATTCATTAGCGATGTTTGCCGCCGTTGCTGTTCAGAGGGGCACGGCCTCCGGGTACCTAGTTGCATAATCTACCATAACTAAAATATAACGGTTTTTCGTCTGGCTTTGTTCCAGCGGACCCACCAGGTCCATACCCATGCGTTCAAAGGGGACCCCCACAACCGGCATCGGGATGAGGGGTGCCCGTGGTACCCCCGCAGGCCCCGTCCTTTGACATTCTGGGCAGGATGCGCAGAAGTCCCGCACCTCCCTATGGAGTCCCGGCCAGTAAAACCGCTGCCCCACCCTCTGGAGGGTCTTTTCCCATCCCAGGTGCCCGGCCCAGGGGATATCGTGGGCCAAGTGTAGGAGGTCTCGCCACAGATGCTGGGGTACCAGTAGTTGATAGATGACCTCCTGAGTCTGAGGTTCGTGCGTCACCCAGTATAACCGATCCCCCCTGATCTCAAAGTGGGGTCCCTTAGGCCGGGACTGGTTGCTGGAGGGTTCCAAGTCTGGATTGGTGGCCTGCTCCCAGGCGTGTTTTAACGTAGGGTCTTCTCGCTGATCTCGGAGGAAGTCCCCATCTTGTTCCAACTCGCCCTGTGTTTGCTTCAGGGTCACCTCGGGGGGCTTGTTAAGGCGCTGGGACTCGTCCGCGGGTCTCGACGCCTCTACCTCCGGCTCTGTGGGCCCCTGGTGTCCTAGCAAACCTACGTCGCGGTGGTTCATTGTGGGCATGCCTGAGGGGTTTAGGCCCTCCCTCCTCAGAACTTCATCGAACCCGGGCCAGTCCCAGCCCAACACCACTGGGTACGCTAACCCCGGGACAACGCCTACCTGGAGTCACGCTGTCTGTTGTCCAACCCCCAGCCAGACTCGGGCAGTTGGATAGGGGCAGGTATCCCCATGGATGCACTGAAGCTGGATGGTTGGCCCAGACACATCTAGGTCCGGTATCAGTCCCTCCCTGATGAGCGTCTGACTGCACCCCGAGTCTATAAGGGCAAGGCCTTGTGTGTACTCCACGCTCACGGGTATTACCATTTTCGGGGTGGTTTGTTTTCTGGCCCGATGACCTACCACACCCACCTGTGCATATTCGCACTCCATGTAGGGGCATTCTCGTCAGTAGTGGCCTTCTTCTCCGCACTCCCAACAGTGATTCCGGTCAGTGTCACGTTGGTCCCCTCCGGCAGGGGGGATTCACCTCTGTCCAGCGGCTTCCCGGCCCTTTCCCTTGTTGCCTCCAGGATCCACCTACAGGTTTTGGGGGACTCAGGCCGAGGGGCCTGGATGTTTCCCCTATTTTGGCTCAGGATGAGTCCAACCCTCTTTTACATTCCCCTTTTTGTGTATCGGGTGGTCTCCGTGGGCGGGGTCCCGGCATCTCGGCGGCCATATAGTCCTCCGCCAGTGAGACCACCTCTGCCAGGGTCTTTGGGCAATGCAGCTGGACCCACTCCTTCGACCCGCAGGGGAGCTCTCATATAAATTGTTCGAGGGCCACCAGTTCCGCCACCTCCGGTCCCGACAGTCTCTCCAGCTCCAGCCAACGCCAGCAATCTTCTTTAATCTTTTGCGCCATGGCCCAGGGGCAGGTGTCAGCCGGGTACCTGGTGCCTTGCAAACGCTGGCGGTGGGCCTCAGTATCCACCCCCGTCTGGTCCAGGATTGCCTCCTTGACTTTGTCGTATACCAGGGCGTCTCGGGGGTCTAGGTTTCGATAGGCCAACTGCGCCGGTCCCGTCAGATACGGCGCTAACAAGGTAGCCCAGTGTTTGGAGGCCCACTGTGCTGTAGTGGCCACCTGCTCAAAGGTTACTAAGAAGGCCTCTGGATCATCCCCCGGGCCCATCTTCGCCAGTTGCAAGGGCAGGTTGGCCCGGCCTACCCCTGTCAGTGAAGCCCCGACCCCTGGGTCCCTAGGGGCGGGCGTTTTCAACGTCGCTCCCATTTGCTGGACCAGCTGCTCCTGGTGAGCCTGTTGTTGGGCGGCTAACTCCCTCATAAAGTGTTGCAGCTGCTCTTGTTACCGGGATGCTTGCGTTTGTTGTTGGGTGGCCATCTGTTGAAGCAGCTGCGCATACTGCTGCTGCTGTTGTTGCTGTTGTTGTTGTTGGCTTTCCAACAACCATTTCAGGACCTTCTCGGTGTCCATTGCCCCATGCGAGTAAAAAAGAAAAAAAAAAAAACGACCCAAACACAACAACGTCACGGGCAGGGTATAACCCCTTTTCTACGACCCCTGCTTCAGGGTCCAATCATCTGCCTGCATTCTCCACCACGTGTCGCGGAGTGCCCTAGCTCCGCATGCTCCCAAGCGGGGGAGCTCTCGGTTCAAGGCTGGATGGCCTAATGGTTATCAACACTGTCCACAGGGTCCTTTGTGGGTAGGGCGGTGCGGCCTCCTGGCCGGAGTCAATGAGTCCAAGCCCTTCACATCAGGGCAGTGCGGCCCACTGGCCAGAGTCAATGAGTCCAAGCCCTTCACATCAGGGCGGTGCGGCCCACTGGCCGCAGTCCATGAGTCCAAGCCCTTCACATCAGGGTGGTGCGGCCCACTGGCTGCAGTCCATGAGTCCACGCCCTTCACGTCAGGGCGGTGCGGCCCACTGGCCGCAGTCCATGAGTCCACACCCCGGCTGGGTGCTCTGAGGGGCGTAGGCCCAGGTAGAGGGGTTCAGGCCCTCCCACTCCTCTGAAGCCCAGCCCAGGGCCCTGGGGTGCACAGGAGTCCTGGCCCAGTCGGGGGGGATCCAAGCCGCAACACGCCGACTGAGGCCCTAACTTTACCAATGCTCACCCCGTTTTACCCTGCCTTGGGCTACTTCCTACCTGAGGTCACGATGGGGTTCCCCTCCCAGACCCCGATGTCCGCCTGGTTAGGTGGCTTGCTTGGCCTGGGTTTCAGGATCCTCACGGCTGGGGACGCCTTGATCAGCAGCGCCTTCTGTGTTCGACATCTCTAGCGTCCCAGGAGTCTGCTCCATTGAGGTAGGAGCCAAACCAGAGTCTGGGCGAGAGCCTCTAGCATACATCTGCTCCCTCCGCTGACCAGTCCCCAACTGAGGGGAATTGCAGCCTTTTATACCTGGGCAGCTGTTTGAGCATGCCCAGCAGGGCCTGAGGGGCGGGGCTTCCCTTCTCTTCTGGGCATATAGGCCTGCTTCAGTGCGGGGCGGGCCTGCCCCATCACAGATATGTTTTATTTATGAGGGAGAATGGGTGGGGAGCTGAGGAGGGTGATGGAGTCAGAGCTGTGGGGGGTTGGGGGTTTGGGGGGAATGAGGGGGTGGGAGGAGGGTGCCTCACTGCCTTGGGCTGGAAGGTCCTGGACCTGCAGCTGGCTAGCCTGCATCCTGGGTTGCCGGCAGGTGTCCCCAGCAGGGGGCTTTTTGGCCCAAGGAGCATCCTGGACCCATGCCAGGCATTCCAGGGCATGGTTCTGGCTCTCCATCAGGTCAAGCAGGCAGTCCATCTGGGCCTGCTCGACCCTGTGGTGGCCAGCCTCTTTCTCCTCCCTCCGCTGTTCCCACCAGGCTCAGAGGTCCACCTCAGTGCACTTGGCCACCTGGAAGTGGTCTTCCAGGATCTCCTCCCTGGAGTGACACCCTCTTCTGCTCCTGGTTGGAGTTAGGCATACCCCAGGAGTGGCCAGTGTCATGGGTGCAAGGGCTGCAGGAAAGAAGCAAAGAACAAAAGTTCCCCCCATTAGCTAGTGCAGAGTGCAGGGTGACAGCATCTGTTGTCCCATGCTCATCCCCCTGCTTGCCACTCCCCCCTGTCCTTTGAGACAGGGACCCTTTACTATATGCCACCATGCTTTGCTGCATGGGGCACATGCACTGCCCAAGGTGGTGAGCCCCAGGCAGCCCTGCCTCAGGGAATCTCTCCTGAGGCCATGTGCCAGCAGTGTCAGACACATGCTGTCTGGTCTTGGCTAACACACCAACAGTGGTCCCACCCCAGTCCTTCCAGGCCGCCACACCATTTGGCCCCAGGTCCCCCCTGCCACATGGCCCCCTGTTCCTATGTCCCCATGGGAGTTCCTCTGTGCCTCCTCTCGAACCCTGCCTCTCCCTGGGCCCTATCCCCCACAGTTCTGGTCAGACCTGCTTGCCCCACCATCCTGTAGGGAGGGAGCCCTCACCGGCATGTGCAGCAGGAGCCCAATATGACGTCACCTCATCCAGGATGAGGGAAGCCTCCTCCTGGGTCCCTGGGATGAGGTCTGGGCTGGCACTGCCTGCAGCCGGTGTGGTGTCCTGTGCTGGGGTCCTGGTGTCCCCCAGCTCAGCACTATGTCCTTATCCACCAAGCCCTCTTCCTGGTCATTGTTCTGGGAGGGGGGCTCCCGGGAGTCAACAGTGCCAGCTAGCTGGCTGGAAGGCATGCAGCCGGCTGTAATAGGGGCCAGTGGTGTTGGCTGCCCCCAAATGCTGCATGCCCTCCTGGGCCCTGTGGTAGGCCTGGTGGAGGTCTTTGACCTTCACCCCCACCTGCTGGGTGGTGTGGGTGTGGACCCGCTCAGCCAGGGCCTCAGAGATGGTCCTATACACCTCTCAGTTCCTCTGGCTTCCCTGGAACCGGAAGCTTATAGCCTCATCCTGTCATACAGCCAGGAGATCTAAGATCCCCTGGTGGGTCGAGGATGGTGGCTGCTTCCTGCCTGCCTGCCTCAGCCCTCCAACATGTCTGCCACACAGCCAGAGTCCTGGGTAGCTCTCACTGTGGGGCAGGGTGGCTAGGACTTTATTCTGCCCTGGGATTGGGCAGGGCTTTATCCTGCCCCAGGATTGCGCATGGCAGGGACTTCATCATTGCCAGGAAGGCTTCCATATGGTCAGGAGACCAATTAAGTCAACTTAAGCCTAATGTCAGGCAATGCTGACTTAAGTCAATTTAACAAGTGGGAGTTAAGTCGACTTAAGCATCTGCTTAAGTCAATTTATTAAATTCCAAATGCGGTCAGGGCTTTGCTTAAATTTACTTAAAGCTCCTTAAGTTGACTTAAGCCCATAGTGTAGACATACCCAAGGAGTCTAGCGGCATTTTAAAGACTAACAAATTTGTGACAAATTTGTCAGTGTTTAAGTTTATGCCTACACTGGCACGTTAGTTTCAATTAAGGAGGCTTAATTTCAACTAACTTTTTACCTGTCTACATCAGGCTTTCATTAGTTTAAACTAGTAACTACCACTGCTTAGTTCGAACTAAGCACTTTGTCCAAGTGTTAGTTCAAACTAAGTACAATAGAGACCAGGACTAACCCTCAGTTTGAACTTAATAACTTCAAACTAAGGAAAGTTAGCTCAAACTAGTCCACATTGTTAATTTGAACTAGTAAGTTTGAGGTTAGTTTGAACTAACTGCTAACTTCTTAGTTTGAACTAACAAGTTCAAACTAACTTTCTCAAATATAGACACAGAATAGAAGTGCCACTAGATTCCTTGTTTGTTCCTCTGCACGAAGTTAATCAAAGTCTGCTCCCTATTTTACCTAAACCTTCCTACACTCCCGTTAATCACTTTTACCGCTATACTATACCAGTTCTTTCAGTCACTCTGCCTGTAAATTAGGTTCCCTGAGATCTGGTCTACATTTAAAATTTAGCTCAGTACTGCTACGGTAATTAAGGATGTGAAAACTTCTACACCCCAAGCTTTATAAGCATACAACTTAACTCCTGGAGTATACACCACTAAGTCAATGGAAGAATGCTGTGTTGACCTCATAGGGGAAATAGTCTTTCTTCAGCAATGGAAAACCCTTTCCACGGCCTAAGATTTTGATAGAATAAGGCGAATTCTAATAAGCTACAAGCAGTGAGTGTGATGCTAAAGACTAACCCTCATACTGTGCTTTTTATGCCACGTTAAAGGAACAGTACAGCATAAAGGACCAGATCTGCCCTAAAATGCCCCATGTTTGTCCACTGAAGGATTCTTTCATTGTAAGTACTGTGGAGACAACCTACTCCTAAGGTCCCTCTCACATTCCTTAGTGTTGCGACATGTTGGGGTGGTGCCATACCATGCAGTGCTGTGAAAAATCTGGGCAGCACTGGTAGCACAAGAAAGCCAGAGGAAGTCACCATAGGCCACCAGAACTGTCAACTTCACAGCCAGAGTTGTACTCTCTGTCTGTCTTAGTAGCTGAGGCTCTGTTTGGCACAGCAGGGTCTTAAATCAACCAGAGCCCCTCCTTTCTCTTGTTCTCAATTTCTGTGCTGTGCTTTTTAGTGCTGCAACCCCAAGTCTCTCCCACTGAGTATGAGAGAGTCTGGCCCCAATTCTTAAATCCATGTAAGCTATGCATAGGGTAGCATGTAAAGTGCAGTGCCATCAACAAATTATTTTATCATGAGTTTGTGGTATCCAGTATGTTTCTCAAAACCACAGTTTCAGGAAGCATGTGATTAAGTAAATATCACACCTTTAATTTTTTTTTTTCTGTTTTTGACAAGGTGCATTTTTAGCCATCACAACTGGGGAGAAAAGCTTGAAACCATGATCCAAATGCATCCTGCAGGCTCAAAAACCAGAAGGCACAACAACAACAAAAATTTTTATACTTATCAAGAAGTGTAAGACAATCTTATAACTTTGCAGCCCTGATGAATTATTTTTAAATGCTTGTGGTTGGCAATACTTGTCAGGAGGGAACAAAAGCTGCATTAGATCAGGGGTCTCAAAAACACGGCCCCTACTGGAAGGAGTTCCACAGGGATTCTGCCTCATCACTGATCTGTCTCCCTGGTTATAACAGGGAAACCACACACATCCTGTAGCCCCATGCACTCCAACTGAGTTCCTAGCAAGTGGCTCCCTTCTGCAGACAAGGGGATGGAAGATTAGTGCTCCCCTCCCTCTGGCTCCAGCAGGGACCCCACCAGCAATGGAACTAGGCAGAGTTCTTTGCCATACTCCCTACTACAGTCAAGAGGAGGGGAGCACTGATTTCCCATCCTCTTGGCTATAGCGAGGCGCTTGCACCAATCTTTTAGCTCTGTGGAAACATGCTCTGCTTTGATCCTTAGGCAGTGGCTCCCTTCTACAGTCAGCAGAAGGGGAGTTGTTGGCCACTTTTTGGCCCCTGGACCACAGGTTGGGAACAACTGATCTAGTCAAATTCTAGTACAAGAGTCTGAGAAGGCAGCTCTCTATGTCTGCAAATTCTAAACTGTCCAGGTATGCTTGACTTACTGTCTTTTTGTGCTAAGGCCATAAGTCTTCTCAGTATAAACTGGTGTAGTTTATATGATTGCTGAAGAAGATGCAGAGCACAGAAGATGCTCTTAGATCCATCTGTGAATTCAACCTGTGATCTGCAGTGCCTTCAGGTTTGGCTCAGTAGCTGTCTCTTGCCATCACAGCAAAAATCTTTATGTTTCTTGCTCAGCTCTTACCTGATAGCACACCACCTACTTCTCAGCATGGCAAAAAAAATAAACTGTGCTTATATCCAAACCCCTCGCACCAAATTATACCAAGTCACAATCCTTCCCTCCAGGAAAAGCACTGAAGGGCAAGGATCCCACCATGGTTGCTCAGAGGGGTGGGTTCACTAGTCAATGTATTTCCTCTCCAGAAAGGGGAAAAGTACTCTTAGTTCTCTCTTCCCTGACCCACAAATGCATGGAGATAGTTGACCTTTAATCAAACACACACACTCCTGAGAGAAGCAAACAGGACCTTCTCGCTAAATCCTGCCCAACCTATCTCACCACTTCCCTAGCTGCTAGGATGAGGAAGTAAATTTCCATTTCTGGTCTCTCACCAATGTCCTTGCCCATACAATTTTCAGCCTCGCAACCAAGAAGGGTGCCAGTTAACACCAGCAATGGACTTGGAACCGAGGCTATTCATTCACCTATCTAAAGAAACCAGCCAGCCATCAGATGGCAATTATTTTCATTCACTGCCGACATGGGACAGCTCTTACCTAGCACCTTGGACATGAAACACTCTATATCATGTTACCAATCACCAGAGTCATCTAGTTCTCACTAAACCAACTGTGACTATTAAAAAACAAAAACAAACCACCTTTGTTTTGCATACCCTTTGCCAAGTTTCACTTCTAAAACAAATGTCAATAGCTGATTTATGAACCCCTGAAAATAAGAGACTACCATGTGATGGAAACTACTACCTTAACTCTAGTTGGACATCACTTTATTATTTTTAAAATCCTTTGTATCCACTGGGATGCTATTTTATGACCTTATGCTTCAAATGCATTGTGTCACATAGCAAGGGTTTTTTTATTATTATTATTTTTAAACTACATGACACTGTATTACTGTATACCAAAGACTTAATCTGCATGATCCACTTACAATCAGCACGTTTATATCACTGATAATTAAAATGTTTGCTTATTTGTTTGTTTTTAAATTGCTTGTTCTGATGGCTGAATTCCATTCTGCTACATTATTCCACACCAAGGATAGAATGGTTTATTGTTGCAACACATCAGATCATATAGCATGTGATATATTTTATGCTATATACTTTCTTAGCTTTTGCAGAAATATTCTTTGCAATTTATAACAGGAAATCCAATTCTATAAAAATCTAATTATTTCATATGTTGGACTCAGCATGATTTCCCCCCTCCCTCCCTTTATTTGGCTTGGTGATGAGTGTATTTTCTCTAGAGACATATATTTTTTTAAAACGGCTAGCATTTCTGTTAAAAAAAAATAGAACTTGGCATACAGCTTTCTCCATCTCTTTACAGTAATTATAGCTAATGCAATTGGGTTTTTTGTTGTGTTTTCCCGCTTGTGTGGTCTTCTAGAAAATAAGAATTTATTTTATTCCAAAAATGTCATTTCACTATTTTGGCTGGTTAAAAATTATTTCTTTTTCCTCAGGGAGAACAAGCAAATTCAGTCCAAAAACATGTTTATAATTATAGTATTAACAAAGCAAAACAAAAAAAACCTAGAAACCAAACCCATTTTACTTCGGTATTATAATTCATCTTCTTATGCTTTGTTCTGTAATAACTAGGTCATCAGTTTAGGTGCTACTGCTTAAAATGCATTTAGCATCCATATGTATTCCCTCACCTAGAGGCTTGATATTTTTAATGAGATTATATCAAGGAATGTGAAGACTGGAGAGTGGTAACATCATTTTAGTGTACAATTCCCAGAACTCTGATCCATTTCAGGGAGGCAATTAAGACGGCTGACTACAATAAATGATACTAAGAGATTACTGAGGTTTTTTCTGCATGGATGCATAGTTTAAAGATAATTTAGGTTTATTTAACATAAAAAATTACCTCTAGAGGGAGAAATAGCTTTTATTTGGTTTATTTTTGTTCTTTTCTTTGTTTTTTTTCTTTCAATTTGGATGATGGTAGGAAATCACTCTTCCGTATTTTATCTGTAAGGATCTGCGGTGCACTCATGTGATAAAGGATTACTTTGAGGTGCTCTGCTGAGATAGCAGGCAATTAAATGCACCTATTTCCTTCATCATCACTAATTTCTGTAAGGTCCATTAGCACTGGTGCAACTGAGTTGTTTGTTTGTTTTTTTTCCCCTCTATGACAGGCTAATGATCCTGAGCAGCATTTACATCAAAACCATTATGTGCGTTAACCCTTTTCTCATTAATCCTGCTACCCATAAAGAGAAGAGAATAGTTGTTAAAAACAAATGTCCTAGAATCAAAGTTTGCTGTATTGAAGAGTTAATTCTGGCAGAGAGGTGACCTTTATCCCTACATACTCACTCATTTTTTTTTTATCAAGCCTCTCCAAAGGGACTCATCATATGCGAGGCTCTATGAAGAGAAAAAGAAGAGCATTGTCCTTATCACCTCCTTCCAGAAAGTGGCAGAGTAATAGGACTTTGTAAGGCGAAATGAAGCCCAGTCTGATGGCTGCTGATTAAAAATTGACTCTGCCACATCAAAGAAGAGTTGAAGGTGAAAATGATGATCACTTCCCTCTCCTAGGGACCCTGCACCATTTCTTTTATTCAACCTTGAAAGGTTCTTTCTGAATAAGATAATATCCCTAGAGTCCATTCTGGCTAGGCAGGCTGAAAAAATGTAGATCAGTATACCTATTCTTTATGAAAAAAATGAGATTTTGTTAATGACATAGCACTTTAAAGTGATGGCTTGTATGTAGTAAATGCTGAGAAATTAATTATAAAATGCCCCAGAATATAGATCATTAATTGTTACTATGCATCTACAAAAGAGACCACTGTAAACCTGAACTACCTTTCCATCCTTTTTCCACACTACCCTACTTGAAACATGGTGTGTAGTCTGCATTCTTCTTTTTTTTGTTTGGTTTTTTTTTGTTGTTTTTTGTCTTCACATCTTTTATAGCAATATTTTCAGCAGAGCTGTCTCCTGTGAAATAATATCTTTGAGATATAAAAGGTGATGATTGGACTAAAGCATGTATCTATTTCTGTGTGTATGTGCACTCTAAAACACAGCCAGAGAAATATAGAAAGAATGAGAAAACATTTAAATACGTGAATTGTGCAGAAAGTATACAGGCAGAGAGTCAAAATCTGCTTTGAGTACATGCAAGCACACAAAGTTGTATATGTGTGCAGTTGTGTTTTATAGTTCACTTGCATTGATTAATATGTCTAGTAGGCAAAGTGCAAAATTTACCAAAAAAATGCTAGTTTGAAGAAGGCTTTTTTCTGTTTCATATTTTGGTTTTTATGTCTTATGCCAGCAATCCTGGTGTGCAATGCAAACATCTTTAATTCATGCATCTTGCTCATGCACATACCTAAGGTAAGCCAGCAGGCAAAATTTTCCAAACACAGTATAGTATCCAAAATACGGAGTTGGAATAACAACAGCAAGCCAAGTTATGCATGGCAATTTGTGTGTGTGCACGTGTGTATCCAAATCATCATCCGCTTTAAACTGGCATAACTTGTAAATGAAATTAATATACATTTGAAAATTGTGTTTTAAAAATATAAAGATTGCTCCTTGAGTAGTAATTTTGATCATAACTATATCTTCCATAATTTTTATGTATGCTTCATTATCTATAACCTATTTCTTATTTTGATATACACATATTTTAATAAAAATGAATGGCTGTGATGTCATAACAGGTTCATTTGAATTATACATAGGGTTAAAAAATTTAAACTGTATGTTTGAAACGTATGAATGCAACAGTAAGGCATGTTATTTATTCAGGCTGCTGAGTGACATAAAAGTCACTGTTGAGATTGGGGCAATTAGAATAAACAAGTGATTATGTCAGAACAATGGAAATAACATGGTAATGACATCAAAACAGTAATGATAAAACTAATATTCTCCTTGCATCGATGTCATCTACACCGTGTGCTAACTCTTTTTTTTGGAAGAAAAGATGTTGTTGAATCATTTTTTCCTCAATATGCTTGCTTATTTATATCTCCAGTATCAATCCAACCATCTATCCCACATGAGGCAAAAGATACAGTGTGACTGAAGTTAAAAATCACTTGTTTTCCAGTGGATTCTACTATGGATGATTACATCAAATCTGAACAATATACAGAAGGAAAAGTGAAAGGTTCAAGAGCTTGTTTTGTTTTGTTTTTCCAAATTAAAGTTGTTGTACAAATAATGACTTTTGGTTTAGTGAGCTCCCAGTATCTTAATAAACTTTACTGTAACGAAAAGGAGCTCATCTGCTTTCAAATACCTCCCCCCCACACACACCCAATTTAATGAACATTTTAAAATGTTCATATGGGCCTAATCACCAAGGGCTACATTATTATCATAGTACTCAGGGAATTACTTTAAACAGCTCTGCTAAAATGATTGAAGAAAACAATTTACACAAGTGCTACCTTTAATAAGAAGAACAGAAAGGTAACAGTAGGTATTTGCCTTGTGAAGGCTAATGACAGATCTTTTAAGTGTTATAAATAGATATACCGCATGGAGTTCAACAGGCTCTCTCATGAAAACATAGGTCCTAGTAATTCTAGGAAAAGTTGCAAATATACATCTGGGGGAGAATAATGTGTTATTTATAAAGCGAACAGAAATTTAAAAAGACATGTTAAACAGAGAAAAAGTAGAATCTTGTGTCAAGTAATTATATTTCTATTGCATACCAACTACAGCAACTGCAAAATGTGGCTTTGCATAATGAGTCTTCTTGTATGTGTGGGTTCTCTTTGACTGATTAGGACTTGATTATGAGGTTTGCTGATTTAAAATACTGCCACATTATGGTCCCAAAATGTACTGATTTATACTGTTGTTAACAAAAGCATAGGAAAATTTGCAGTATCAGAGGAGGACAAAGAAACTTAGGGTATGTCCACACACAGTCTTTAAATCAAAATAATGCAGATTATTTTGATTTAGAAGATTGCAGGTCCACACTACATTTCTTTATATTGAGATAAGGAACTCCCTTATCTTGCAATAAGGAAAGCATTCTGAAATGATAAAACTTAGTATTATATAGAAAGGATGGTTAAATCAAAACTGTGATTTCAAAATAATGCTGTGTGGATGTGTTATTTTGATTTAACTGTTATTTCAATTTAACAGTTTTGCCTCTCTCCTTCCCAGGGTGCTGTCTTTTTTCTATATATTGGACGGTAGCATGACCCTCCTAGAGCGCCATCTTGCCATACTTCCCTTGGTGCCCCTCTCCTAAATCAAACTAAGAAGTCCTGTCCCTGGACATGCTCGTTCAATTTGGTCTTCTAATGGGGACCTGTTAAATCTATTTAACTTAAATCGATTTAGTGATTTTTATATCGAGCCAATTAGATTTGTTTAACTTAAATTGATTTAACCATGTATGTGTGGACATAGCCTTAAAGACTTCCATATTTCTGTCTTTCCGATGATATGAGTGACATTTCAGAAGGAGACAATTAAACATATGGGCTTAGGACCAACCTGTCTGGAAAAGGGGAAAGTGAAGGTGCAGTTAGCCCCACCCTTAGGATATGCAATTTAAAAAGAGAAGTGCAGTGATTTATTCTAATCCCAAAGCTAGCTAAAGCTATTTACTAAATGACCGTTTATTCCAAATAGCTTTTAGAAATCTCTCCTACTGGTTTAATTAGTCTATAACTGTGGGTGTTCCTTGGATCTTAGTTAATATTGCCATATTATTTCTAGTTCCCAGCAAAAGGTCCAGTCTGGTGACATGACAGCATGGGCTTCCATGCCAGCAGCACAAGCCCACCAGCAAATCAGGGGACGTACTATGTTGCTAGTCCTTGCTGGGGTCCATCCTGCCATGTCTTCACTGCTATTTTAAAACTGTGCTATCTAGATTAAAATTAGCATGGGTGTGCCTACCTGAGCAGTACTCATCTCTGTCTGCATTATACACATACACTCTGGGACCTGAATCTCTGAAAGCAGTAAGAGAGAAAGGCACAGAGTACCACCCAGGTCTGAGGCCATGTTTCACAGCAAAGGAAGCTGCTCAGTATTTGAACACAGAAAAGGCTGAAAACTTACATGTTTGGTTTCTAAGTGATGCTAAAAGAATTGATCCTTAGAGCATCAAGGATGAGTACACACAAAATTGTTGCTATTTTTTGAGAGATTGATGCTCCATCTCCCTCCCTCTCTGTTGGTTCTCCCTTCTCCCATATAAAGAGCCTATCAAATCATACACTTTCAGTCAGAAAGATCACTGTTATATACAGGGAGAAGAACAAAAGTAAGAACATGAAGGCTCAATCCAATATCTTTTAAGTCAATGAAAAGACTCCCCTGACTTCAGTGGACATCAGCTCTTGAGAGCACAGTGAATTTCTCTGCAGTAGTGGATTGAACATGTACATTAAATGGCAGCTGCACCTTCATACTAAACTGTACAGACAGATTTTAAACACTCACTCTTCCCTTCAACTGTTGAATAAGGTCTCCTAGCCCACACCAAATTTTCGGAAAGAAGGCTATCTCCCAGGAGAACAGAGGACCTTACATTCCCCACTCATTTTATCTTGGTTATTGGACTGAAATCTTGGTTCCATCCTAGTTTCTCTCCAGCTAAAGTTTGCATTGCAGAATATCAAATGCCCTGAGCAGGGCCCTGGCTTGTGGGGGGAGATCAAGAACCAGAAGTGAGAAAGATGTGTCACTTCAGGAAGGGTGGTTGAGGAGATGATTACCAGGAGAAAGTATGTGGTTTAGGTACCAAGTAACCTCTTCCAAGACACTTGACCAGGGTCCACTGTCCTGGAGCCAGAAACCATTCCTCTTTTGTAGCACATCATCTCCGTATTAGCTGTCTCCTCATGCCCATGGAAAGAAGCTATTCACTGAGTAGCTAAATAGACATGATTCAGTCAACCAAGGAGATACAATCGCAGTCAGGACCCTGGAAATAAGCCAAAATTCGAGGGGTTAATGTTTAACTAGTCAGAACACTGAAGTTCAACATCTATTAAGAAATATAGAACAGGTAAACTGAAGGTCCTGCTTCACTTTGGTTTTATCCCAATCACTTCTTTTCCGCGTAGCATGTGACTCTTATTTCAGTGTCAATCATTTGTTTGCATTTTATTTGACACCCCCTTCCCAAATTTCCAGCATTTTTTAAATTTGCTGAAATGATGAACTGTTAGATTATAAACACTTCGGTATGTCTACACTTAGAAGTTATTTCAAAATAAGGAGGCTTATTTTGAAATAACTTTTTTCCTGTACTTGCATGGATTTTGTTATTTTGAATTAAGCATTTCTTTATTTTGAAATAAGGAAAAGCTATTCTGAAATAATAAAACCTGCTTTTATTTCAAAATAGTGCTTACATTAGAATTATTATTTTGAAATAAGCCATTCTAAGCCATGGAATAGGCTTATTTTGAAATAATGGCCCCATTCTTTTGCCTGCCTTCCCCTATTTTGAATTAGAGAGTCTAGCGAAGACACTTGACTTCAAAATAACAACTCCTGCATTATTTCAAATTACAGAGTCATCCCTGGACTCCTAATTCAAAATAATAAATTCAAAGTAGTGCTAATTTGAAATAATTACTTTGAATTAAAATAGAAGTAGTTATTTTGAAATAACTACCTCAAATTAATTTTGTAAGTGTAGACACAGCCTTTGAGGCAGAGCCTCTTTTGTTCTGTTTGTAAAGTACCATTAAGCTCCATCGTGTTTTACCAAGATCTCATGGGATGCCAGTTTGAAACAGTGGTAGACATGGCTATGCTATAAAGCCATGAACTTTGACACTGAAAGTATGTCTACCCTGGAAATGAAAAGGTGACTATAGCACAAGTAGCCTTGCTTCTCCTAACATCAATCTGTAGTATTATATGCATAGTTACATGGGATGGCTGCCCACATCCAAGCCCAGTGGAGACCCTGTGAGGTACCTGGGTTGTTGACCTATGCTGAAGCCTGTGTCATCATGTCCATAACAATACCAGTTAAAGCTATCCAGGATGGTACTTCATGCTATCATACCTTCATTTGCAATGCTGCCATATCCTGAGCATCAAGCACAGCAAAATCCTTAGCACATACAAACTGGGTCCTGAAAAA
The DNA here is from genome assembly GCA_007922195.1 of Podocnemis expansa. Taxonomy (NCBI): domain Eukaryota; kingdom Metazoa; phylum Chordata; order Testudines; family Podocnemididae; genus Podocnemis; species Podocnemis expansa. Next base: position 15,149,724 of record ML682038.1, read on the forward strand.
GTTGTGTCACTCATAGCCACAGCATCAATCATGGTCATTTTCCATTGTAAGAATAAGGGCCTAAGCATGCTTTTTAACAAAGTCACTAGCAGTTTGTATAGCAGCTGATGAAAACAGTTTGGCTCTCTCCAGAAGTGTTCAAACTATGGTAAACCACAGTTGGGAGGGGGTCATGTTTGATACATAATATCAAACACAGTATGATCATAGCAAGAGGTCTTTGCTCTAGGGAGAATAACTGATGCTCCCTATCCTCTCATGCGAGGCCCTTCTGGATAACATATCAACTGTCTTTTATTTTCTTGTTGAAGTAGTTCTTGTCCACAAAGAATCATTTGTACAATGTCTCAAAATACCTTTTGTTTTAGTGGGAAAAGAAAGAAGAAAAAAGAAGTGTAATCAAATTTCTACTAAGTAAGGTGTGGGCCAAAACATAATGGAGACAGACCTGGGGGGCATTCTGAGCTAAAGATGTGCCACATCTTTCCACATTCTAACACTATTTAAAGAATAAAAAAGAAAAATAATCTTTCTGAGGAAATGTATTGTCACTGACTGTATTTTAGGAGCTAGGAAAACAAAGTCTTTTCTTTTGCAAGGATAGCTTATGATTTTGCATTTAGGTAATATTTTGTACTTCAGTAGCAAATGATAACTGATGTGTAATAATACATTGTTTAGAAAGTTAAAAAACACTAGCCTAAATAACAAATTCAGTAAATTAAGTCCTCACATCCTTTCATTTTTATGCCTGCTCTAGTGTCTGGAAATATCCGTAACTCATTGCTTCATTCTATTAAATATGTTCTGTCCAATATCCACTCACAACTGTGTGAGAAAATTGATTTGAGCTCCAGTTTCAGGACTGTGAGAACATAGGCCATCTCTTGGCCTGGAAAGTCAAAAGTGAATATGACGTATGTCTACATAGCATTTAAAAGCATTAGGAGAGAAAACTCATCATTCTTACCAAAATTTGTATGGACAGGTTTTTGTGGATTTTTTGGTTTTATTCATTCATTCATCCATCCTCATTCCAGAATCATATAATCTTCCTCCTCCAAGGCTACATCCACACGTAGGGCTCTGTTTCAAAAGAAAGCCCTTATTTCAAAATTACTTACTTTGAAATAAATAAAACCTATTTCAAAATAAGGGGAACAAAATAGCATGTCCACAAAGTGGACATGCTATTTTGAGATAGGGGAAGGAAGAGGGGAGGGCTTGTGCGGGGCAGGCGGCGCCCTGCCCCTGGGACTCCCTGGTGTGCCCCCCCAGGGGCGAAGGAGCAGGAGGGGTGCACTGGGGAATCCCGGGGGTGGGGTGCCCCCAGCATCGCCCCTGACAGGAGTGAGGGGGGCGCCGGGGAATCCTGGGCACGGGGTGCCCCCGGTCCCACCCCTGGCAGGCAAGAGCAGGGCGCCTCAGGGAATCCTGGGGGCGGGATGCCCCCAGCCCTGCCCCTGGGCTTGGGGGCAGCCCCAGCGGCAGGTTGAGCGGCCACCCTGCGGGGGCTGCAGCCCCCATGGCTGGACTGTGGGGCTGGCAGCAGCCCCCCCTGAGCCCGGGCAGGGGCACAGCCCCAGGGGTGCCCCAGCCGGCTTCCCCCGCTTCCCTTTGCCCGGGACAGGGGGGCAAAGGGGCTGAGATGCTGGACCCCCCCTGCTCCCAGCAAGGGGAAGCAGTGGGGGAAGCCAGCTGGGGCACACCCCCCCGGCACTCCACTCAGCACCCTGGCCAGGGTGCTGATCCCTGGCCAGGGTGCTGAGGGGGGGCTGGGACCTTCCCCCCAGGGTGCTGGGACCTTCCCCCATGGGTGCTATGCAATCCTTGTTTCAAAATAACATGTCCAAATGGCATTTTTTCGAACAACTGGTTTCAAAATAACCCTCCTTTCGAAACCAAAGTGGTTTAAGCTGTTTTGAAAGGAGAGTTCTTGTTTCGAAATGAGGAGCTCCCTCCTTTCGAAACAAGAGAGCCTCATGTGGACATAGGGACTTTTATTTCAAAACAACCAATGTTGTTTTGAAATAAAAGCCTTGTGTGGACATACCCCAAGACTGAGTCATGTTACAAACATATGTTATATCCTGTCTGTTACAAGGCAGAACTGAATTTTAATAGAGTTATGGGTTAATCATTTTGTGACTAGAGAAAATGTTGCCTTTTTTCCCCATCTTCTCAAAGATTACTGTGCACACTACCAAGCGTCTTCATGGTTTGATTGCCTATCACTAAATCTATCAAAGACAATTCTAAAAATTGTTTAATTGTAAAAGTCACATCTGGTGCTGTACTATGGAAAAGAAAGAAAAGCTAAATGTTAGGTGTGGTTGCAATACTTGTCATGGAACAGTTTTGAACTAATCAGTTTACTTAAGAGTCAGATTGCTTATAAATTCAAATTGAAGAACATTTATTCCAGGCAGATAATTTATACAGTAACAAAATGCTCTGAAAATATGAAAATACTATAAAAAATTAACTTTATATAGGCACAGTTTTTAACAAAAATTATATTCCTTCACAAATAATTGACTACAGTGCAATTTCATCCTTACATAACAAATTTGTCAGCAAGGACCTCATGCCAGGCAGAAACAGTTATAAAAGCTATGTCTAAACTTGTCTGTTGTGTGCTTTCCAGCTTGGTTCCCCTGTTCAATCCACGCAGCTTGCTTGGCACTGAATAGTGTGAATGCATTTAATTACAATCTGACATGTGTATTCCTGAGAAACAAAAGGCTGTGAACTGAGGGTGATGATTAACTGTTCTACCAGATAATTGCTTAAACTACTACTTATATTATGCTGCATTATCTCTTTTGAACAAAGTGATTATTGGTCCTTTGTGTAGCGATTATACAATGTCGGTGCAATCTTGCTGTTTTAAATGTTAGAGTTTATGTTTAATGTACTTTTATTTGTAATGAGGGGTGCAACTTGAGGCTTTTTTTAAAGACTTATTCTTGGAAATGAAATAATGAGGTTTGATTTCTTGGGTAGGTTGGGAAGTGAAACTCCTTAATGCCCTTAGAAACCATGGCATCCCTAATTTTGGGGAAGATGCATTAACACAGTATCTCTTGCAAGGTCCAGAAACCACTAGGGTCAAAAGGAAAGACACCATTATTTTTTAAATTGAAGAATGATGACACATGAAAGCAATGGCCACAATGAGTCCTAGAGACAAGTGGGTAAATGGGGAAAGTTGGAAATATTTCAACAGCCAGGTAGTTTTACTTTTAAAATAAACAGTTGTTCTCTATATTCACAAAGGTGGAGGGATGTAACCCTCTTATTCACTACAAAGGCTTTGTGGGGCAAAATTCATATTTAAAGACTTGCTTGACAAAATAATATGTGAAATGTTTTGGACAAAATGATTTGGACAATCTGATGAAATAGTCTGAGGTAAACAGAATGAAATTCAATACAGATAAATGAAAAGTTCTCCACTTAAGAAAAAAAAAAATCTATTGCACATATACAAAATAGGCAATGGCTGTCTAAGAAGGAGTACTGCAGAAAGGGATCTGGGTGTTACAGTGGACCACAAGCGAAACATCAGTCAACAGTATAATGCTGTTGTAAAAAAGCAAACACCATTCTGGGATGAATTAACAGAAGTATTGCAAGTAAGACACAAAAACTAATTCTTCAGCTCTACTCAGCCCTGATAAGGCCTCAGCTGGAGTAGTGTGTCCAGTTCTCAGTGCCTCACTTCAGGAAAGAAGTGGTCAAATTGGAGAAAGTTCAGAGAAGAGGAACACAAATGATTAGAGGTCTGGAACACTTGGCTTACATGGGAAGATTGAAAGAGCTGGGTTTGTTTAGTTTGTAAAAGAGGAGACAGAGAGGACACGATAACAGTTTTCAAGTACTTAAATTGCCACAGGGAGGTGGGAGAAAAATTGTTCTCCTTAACTGCCGATGATAGGACAAGAAGCAATGGACTTAAATCACAGTAAGGGACATTTAGGTCGGACATTAGGAAAAAATTCCTAACTGTCAGAGTGATTAACCACTGGAATTAGTTGCCTAGACAGGTTGTGGAAGCTCCGTCATTGAAAGTTTCTAAGAGCAGTTTGGACTAATACCTGTCAGGGATGATTTTAAGAGGGTACTTGGTCCTGCCATGAGTGCAGAGGACTGAACTTGATGACCTCTCATGGTCCCTTCCAGTTTCTATGATTCTATGAAATGTGACAAAACTATTTACTGCCCAATACCCTGGGGCTAATCTCCCCCACATCCTATGACCCATTATGCCATGCCTAATCTCTCCATCATCACCTAGCCCAATATACCAGACAACCTCCCTGCCATCCTCCTGTCCAGCCCTATCCTCTCCCACATTCTACTGCACACTATGCCAAGCCTTACCTCCCCACTATTGTCTCTCCAATATACCAGGTCTAAATGCCTCCTGATCCTATTAATAAAAACTACATTGCTCCTAAATATCCTTCCCATTCTATTAATAAATACAGAAGGCATAACCTACCCTTCATCCTACTGACCAATGCTCTAAGTCTAACCTCACCACCATCCTACCATGTAATGTGGCAGGCCTAAGCTCCTCCATTCTGTCCTACAGTCCTCAGGTATAACCTCTTCAATCCCCATTCTACCCCACAATTAGCCTTCTACCCACTCAGACTGCCCCCACACCCCTAGCCTAATTTCCCCAGTTCTAACTATTCTACCTTTTCATATATCTCAAAGTTAACTTCTCAAGGTGTCTCAGTTTTACACCCTCAGACTCCTCCTTTTACCCTCCAGACTTACTCTTCCCCATTTCCTACTCTACATCCCTCCAGGACAAATCTCTCCAGCCTCATCCTGACTTCTCAGAGTCCTTCTCCCAACTTACACCTCAGGTCCAACGTCATCACTCCTGCCCTCATACCAATGCACTCCATTGCACCCTACACTGTCTCATTCCAACCCTCAAATCTCACACCTTACCTCACCAATGCAATACCCTCCCTTTCCCACTCCTTTCTTAATATTCATGCCCCTGTCCCGTTTTAAAGTTAACCATTAGAAGCAACAACATTTTTTCTACCACACCTGATTTAAATATGTATGTCTCATATGGAACACCTGCTTATGTGCTGCTGGAGTGGCCAGTGAGAGGTACAAACACTAGTCTATATTGTGGGCTCCTGGGGGTGGCAAAAATAAGGGCATTTCTCTTGTTGCAATGTCTGCAGCAACACAGGGTGCAACCTGTGTCTCACCAGCTGCTTGAGTCCATTTGTGAGAATGCTGCAGTTGTTTATTAATCAGAGACCACCTTACCATTTTTGATTAGCTGTTCCAACCAATCATCTTAAATAATTCACTGCATTACCCTGCACAGGCCTTGCCCAAGAATTTTGGGGTAGGCTAGTGAGTAACATGTCAAACTTCTTTTATCCTTTTTTAACAGTAGTTTATGGCTGAGAGTATTTACTCACATAGCCTCCCACAGACCCCTTCTGAAGAAATGGAGTTTGACTTGTCCTCTCAACTCTCACAATTTATTTTACAGTCATTCAAACTTGCCACCTTTACTAGGAAAAAGCCACAGGCCTTTCTTAACTTCTAAAACGAAAACAGCAATTTCTCCTTCTTGGCCCTAACACGTTCTCCTGTGGAAAAGGGGCTTGCAGGAGCCTTTCTGCAGCTTAAATGTGAATTCTACATCCTCTAAGGAAAGAGATACATTGTACTCCATGGACACATTACTCTATATTGCAAAGGTATTATTTCACAATCAGCATAACTTTTTGCTCCAAATGGTAGTATGATTATGCAATTACTGCTAGAAAAATCAGCCACCACTCATTAATTTTATGGTGCTTTTCCATTTTATTTTTTAAAATGGAATATGTTACTTTTCCTTATCTCTGCTATCCTATGGATCCTCATTTACAAGTGAAATATCTGTTAATATTTGTTAACACATTAAACAACAATGACTGTCTCTAAAAAGAACAGGGTAATAGGAGGGAAAACTACCAAGAAGATTGGAAGTAAATTGGAAGTGAAAAGAAGAAAAAAAGGAGTATAATAACTACAGAGTGTAGTAAAATGCCTTTGAGTGTATGAACTCCTGCTATGTAGCCTTCAGAGTCTTCCAGACATGGTAAACTGTGTGGTGTTTTGTCTATAGATAAAAATCCAACTGAGTGTGTGCAGTTGCATCTGAAGTTAGGACAACTGAAGGCACAAAAGGCCATTTAGAATCCTAACTAGCCATTTATTCACACAATAGGCTATTTTGCATATAAGTATGGACATACAATTTTATGAGGATGAGGGACACTATTTCTGGGAATGTGGCCCTTGTTGTTTTGATTCTGTCTCCTAGGAAGCATCTTCAGAAAGAGATTCAAATTCATGATGGTCTAGAAAGAAGGTTTGTTTTCCAGTTGTCATGCTTCTGAACTGGTTAATTTCTTCTTAGTTTCTTTTCTAAAGTGGGAATTTCACTCAGATTCAAGACACTTCCATTTAAAAGTAATATGGCTAACTCATTCAATGTTCAATGTTTGTGGTTAGTGTTCTGGTTTTTGTCCAATTTTAAATAAATACTGGAGAGTGTAAATGTATATCTTTACCTTCACTTGGCCTCTACTAGTGTGCAGGGTAGTGGTTATTCTTTTGTTTTATATACATTCTTTTCTCTTATTAAAATTATTGCTTTAAAAAGATGATGAAGATGTCATCAATGTAGCGTAGGTAAAGAAGAGGTGTTTTGGGATGAGACTTGAGGAAACGTTCTAAGTCACCCATAAAGATGTTGGCGTACAGTGAGGCCATGCGGATGGCCATAGCAAGTGCCACTGACTTGGAGGTATAAATTATCCTCAAATCTGAAGTGGTTGTGGGTGAGCACAAAGGCACAAATCTGAGTCACAAGCTGTGCTGTGGCATGGTTCTTCTAATAGCTTGTAATCCATCCTTGTGTGGGATGTTGATGTAAAGAGCTTCTACATCCATAATTTAGTTCAAAGTAAGGAGGGTTAATTCTAACTAAATTGGTCCCAATCTATATTAGCTTTTCCTTAGTTTGAACTAAGAAATTACTTAGTTCAAACTAAGGAATGCTTAAGAAGTTTGAACTACAGGTAGTTAGTTTGAACAACATGGACTAATTCAAACTAACGCTAGTTCGAATTAGTCAACAGTGTTAATTCAAACTAATAAGTTTGAGTTTAGTTCCAACTAACCTTGAACTTATTAGTTCAAACTAACAAGCTCAAATTAACTTTTGCTAGTGAAGACATAGCCCAACAGATCTTATAGCCAGAATGATCATTACAACATGGTTTGAAGACACCAATCTACCATGTCAGCTTACCCTACATAGCCTGGAAATCTGTGCAAGATATTGGGGACCAGCCCACTTAGAAATATCCAGCATTACAAGACCACTTAGAGCATTAAAAGAAGAGGAAGTATAGGTGTAAGGCAGACTTAGGAGCTGTGCCTAACAGCTGCTGAAGTGGAGCAACTAATCTGCATGGGTTCTGTATTAGCATGGTATCTGCATACTGAGTGAGGGGCATAGTGGATAACGGTATTTGGGGTTAGTCTACTCACAAATCTATCAATATCTGTAATTCTACTGAAGGGAAATACAAAATACTGTCTTTTTGTAAATTGCTACTCTGATTGTTTCAAATCTGTCTGAATTAGTTAAAGGGTAAAAACTACCCTTAGTTAAAAAGAGGCTTGGAAAAAAAGGCAACTGCATATTTCAGCTTGGAACAGAGAAAAAAGGGGGTGGGGTTTCACATTAGTTCCTTTTGGAGTAAAATGCTGGAGGTATTCCTATCTCACCTCAGCCTCCCTGTCAAATGATAGTTCTGGCTAAGGCTTATTTGAGGCCCTTTGTTATGTTAAGGACAGGATGTGTTTGCATGCTACTTGATGTTTAAGAGGTGCTGTGAAGGAGAAAGGCAGACTTTCTGAACTGAGAAGGAACTCCCCCTCTCTGAGCTGAAATTACTGAAGAGGAGCAGCAGATGGAAAGGGTGGGGATAGTGGACAGCAGGCAGAGCCAGTGAATGGTGAGAGTGGCCAGTGGTGAGCTGGGCAGTGCGAGTGGCTGGAAGGCGGAGCCGGTGGATGATGAGAGTGGCCAGCTGGGCGGTGTGAGTGAATGGAGGGTGGAGCCAGTGGGCAGAGCCAAGGAACAGTTCTATAGGATGGAGTGAGTGATCAGTAGATGGTGTCAGCAGACAGCTGGCATGTAAGACACTCCCTACGTACCCTAGGGTTGGTTGGGAAGCTAGTTAGTACTGATTCCACAGATCAGTGCCAGTTTTGCCATTAAGTCTTGTATGTTCTGTTATGCGGGGTGGGTTGTTGGGAACTTTGCTCTGTACTGACTAACTAGATCAGCACTGATTTCTGTTATTTGGCCTTTTACACTCTGTTTTGCTACTATTAAAAGTTCTATTTACTATACTCTATCTCATGTATGGAAGTGGGGAAGCCTTACCCCTTTGGGGTGCTCAGGAAACAGTGCAGGATTCCCAGAAATCTGGGTGCGGGCTCGAGCCAATTGGTGGTGTTACATTATTGGGAAACCCCTAGGTATAGAACCCAGCCCTTGTCCTGCCAGCCTGCCCTGGCAGAAGGGTTACATGGGATTAGCATCTTCTGCTTTTTAAAAGTTGTGGTTTATTTTTTCTATTGCTGGAGGTAGATGAAGAGAAGGAAGGACACCGAAGGTCTGTCTACACTGCCATCTCCACAGTAATTGATGCAGTTGCGTAGCTTGTGTACCTCCCACTGATCGCCAGAGGTAGTGTAGGCCAAGTCTCAGGGAAGGAAAATGACAGAGAAGATCAGATAGAAGAGGATCAAAGGGTGAGAAATAAATGGAAGCTGACAAGAAGGTAGGTTACAGGATAGACAACCCATACAAAATATAAAAATTCTGTATCAGCCATCTGACATACAGTATACATAAAATATTTTTGTGTAAAATGAAGTTAGATTGTCTTCATCTGAAGTTTCAGTGTATCTAGCTATAAAAACATCAAATGAAAGATTAACTTCATCTGATCCTTTTAACATTATATCAATCACTAAAAGCATGACATCATTCACTATTTATTTCATTATGTTATTAATTTATGAAAGGCCCATCTCACAGCAGTATCTGGGATGCTGTATCAGAAAAAAAAAAAAAAAAAAAAAGTCTGGGCTCTCTGCTTATGGAGACCAGCATAAAACAAAATGGACTAAAAAAACCCCAGTTCCAAACAGGAAGAACTTGGTGGAAACTGCAAATGCAAAATGAAAAAAATAGAGCTAACTGACAAAAAAAGAAAGGGCTTGTACTGAGTCTTGAAAACAGACACCGAAGGAAAGCAGTGGCTATTCTCTGGTAGAGAAATCTGAATGACCTTTCTAAACTCATTGACTCCAAGGCCAGAAGGGACCATGGTGATCATGTACTCTGACCTCCTGTAGAACACAAGCCATAGAACTCCCACCAGGATAACTCCTTCAGAAGATCTTTTAATAAAACATCCAATCGCTAGAACAAGAAGGCTCTGCTTCTGGTTTGTTATCTATGGAACCTGGAGACAGAGACAAAGACAAAGACAAAGACAAAGAGAACCTGACTCATTTCAGGTACCTAAGGTATACAGGAATAGAGACAGTTGTTCAAATACATCAAACCTAGATTCTTATGAGTTAAATGTATTATTACACACCACAAAAATCATACTGAAAGAACATTTAAAAGGTTGCAAAGTCAAATATTAGGAATTTCCAGAAGTAAGATCGTGCATCCATTATGGTACAGCCTTTCGGCAGGGATCCTAAAAACAGTCTCCTTCACTGATCAGTCCAATCTTGATTTATCCCCAGAGCAGCTGCATCCTGCTCACCAAGGCAAAGGCCCTATGGAAAATGTTTTATATGATCATGTAATTAAAGACTGCACCATAATTCATCCACTGAAGGGGGATGAACTAAGGTTATGCAGGCAACCTTACTTCTGGCTTTTCCTAACTTAGAGTGCTTTACTTTGAAATCCTAATAATCTTGTTTTACCACATTTCTGAATCCATAATTTCCTAGGTTTAAAAAAAAACCTGACCCTCCCCGCAAAGAAAACCCAGAAAGTCTATTGAGCGGTATCATGTTAGCATCCTCATTGATAATCATCAGGGTTGGAACCTTTAGATCTAGTGCACTGACCTCTACCACTTGAACTAATGGAGTAACTGACAGAAGTGGTAGGTTGTCATCCTCTGTACAGATCTGTGCTACCGGGGGGTGGGGTGGGGGGGGAGATGAAACACTTTACCAGTGACTGTGCAGGTATTTGCTGACTGTTGAGGAATGGTCAGACTCAGAAGTCATAAATTCCATTTCTAGCTTTAGAGGAGAGTGTTCTAGTAGGCACAGGCCACTCTGTCTGTCAATCCCATTACAGACCTTTGTGTTCAGTTACCTACTACCTGTTTCCACCAATCCCAGTTCCAGTCTTTCCTCTTCCCATCTCTCAGTCCCGGTCTCCCCCACCCAGGTACTTCCTTTCCCCCTTCCCTTGCTCCTTCTCACCTGCAGTCCTCTTGGATCTATCTACCCTTTTCTCTCTGCTCACCACTCATTCAATTCCCAGGTTCCCTGCCAAGCTATTCCCAGTTTCATCTGTCAGCTGTTCATCCAATTTCCTACACTTCATTTTCCTCTCCAGCTCCCAGTGCCAGTCTCTTTCCCCACCCAATATGAGACACCACTTGGCTCTCAATCCCATTCTCATTGCCCATCCAATCCCAACCACCTCCACCTCAACTTTCAATATCAGTTTCTCTCCTTCACCCCACATCAGCCCCCAATCCCAGCCATGTATCCTTCCTCCCCTTAAACTGTTTCTTGTCTCAATCTACTCTCCCTATTCTCATCCCACCTCCAGCTCTTGTCCCCTCTCCATTCATGTCAGGTTACTTTTTCTTACTTACTCTCTGGACACCAACTAAGCTTCTTCTCAGAAATGGAAGCAGCTGAAACATTTTATCTTAAAGTTTCCATCAAAATTCACCATGAGGCAAATAAATGACATGCAGAATGTTAGCACAACAAGTTAAAATTTGGCAAAGCCATATACAGCTGAGAACAGAGTCTGATAATGTCAGTGTCAAAGCAGTATTACTAGTCTCAGTTATAATCAATAAAACCTTCAATGGAATCCATTGGTTTTCTGACAACCACAGCAGATCACAGAGAGTGGCATTACCAGTGCACTGGATAAGTACATTGGGGTTAAAGTATAATTTGGCAAGCCCTGGAACCTATATTCCCTCTAAGATGCGTGTGTGTGCGCTCGCACACAGGTTGTGAAATCCATGCACACAACAAAATAAAGCGGGCACAAAAAAATTCAACTGTGCTAATATTTTTATGCTACTTTTAAGAAGGCAATTTCAAGTAACATTTCAAATAAGGTTTTGTAATTTATAAAAGCATTTCCATCACCAGCTCAGAATAAAATTTAGATATTATTTGAATCATACACACTCCACTGCACTCACAAGTTTGATCACACTTACTGGAGTGTGCACAAATTTGGACACTGGCTCCAAAAATTTGCACAACAGAATTTTTTTTGCGCACACAGCCTATGAAAAATTAGAGGGAACATTGCCTGGAACCCTACTAAATTTCCAGCCCCCCCGACGCAGGTCCAGGCCCCCTTCACTCAACCCAGCTACTGCCCCCCAAATGCCTGCCCCATCACCCCACCTACTGCCCCCTAAACGCCTAACACCCCCAGCTACTACCCCCCACCCCAGTTACTGTCGCAGGCCCCATCTCGCTAATGTCCCCGAACTTTTCCTCAACCCCTCCATGCTGCCCCCATTGCCCCAGGCGACTCCCTTCCCCACACCCTTTCCCCATTAGGCTGGCTCATCTGTCCCCAAAGCCCCCTCCAGGGCCCCCTGAGTCAGCGCAGACTCAGGGCGGGAGATTTAAAGTCTCCCAACCTGGGGAAAGCTCTTTGCCCAGCTGGAACTGCATTCCAGGGCCTACTAGTTTTAGGGGCTCAGTGTTTGGTGGGTCCCTAAAAATAGAAAATGGAGCAGGAATGCTGCATTCCAGTGCCCACTATTTTTAAATGGTGTGCCCTGGAATGCAGCTTTCTGGCTCCATTTTCTATTTTTAGGGGGCCCAGAACTCTGAGCTCCTAAAAATAGTGGGGCCTGGAATGCCATTCCAGTGCATTCTGGCTTACTTGAACCCCTGTAAGTACAAAATGGACAGCAGGGGTTTTGTTTTGTTTTTTTGTTTGTTTTTAATGCTTGCAGACTCTAGGTTAAATTTAAGAAAAGCTTAATTAGTAGTAACTAAGTATAATTTAGCCAGAAATTGACAGGCACATGAGTGGTATTGCAAAGTCTATGTTAGGCAGAGAAAACAAATTGCCAGAGAACTTGGAGATAGTGATAGCCACCTTAAGGCGTTACCTGAAGATTATGTGTATCTCAAGAGAGTATGTCAGTGTGACTCCATGAACAAGGACTACATTAGAAGTGGAAGCCTTCTGCTATGAAAAGCAGGTGCATAACCCATTCACAGGTTTCTCAGAATATTTCACCCATCCCACAAGAATTACTTTCATATCACCCAGGTCAAGATTAAGTCAATAACCCATCCAGAGAATGTCTGCCAGTCAAATAGTTACAGTTGTCTGATTTAACATTATATATATCAAACATACAATTCTGAAAACATTTTCGCACATAAGTAGATGGCTTCAGCTGTCAAATGAAGAATAATTCCTCATTTGCAGTTATTAAAGATTGGTGTGATCATAAAAGGATTAAAGAAAGGATAACCATAAAATGATGTCTTGACAAGCATGGAGTGCTGAAAAATACCAATACTGAAGCAATCTAACACTTTAAACAGAGTTATACATTTAAAAACATTCAATGTCCAAAGTAGTTCATCTGACATTTTTCACAGAACAGTCTGATTGTAAAAACATCATTTTAAGATATTCCTTCCACTGACGTTTTTCTCTTAGCTATGGTCTTAAAAACATCAAATGAAGGATAACTCTTCATTTGCAGTTATTAAAAATGCTATAATCATAAAAATGTCATTTTAGGATAATTCTTCATTTGACCTTTCCTATACACAACTGCCTCTCTCTCTCTCTCACTCTCTCTCTCTTTAAAAATTTAGTGCAAAAAAACTCCAAGTTAATGAAATGTTAAGGTTCTCACTTAAGTTCCCAAATCAATTTAATACCAAAGCCAAAATTTTCAAAAGAGTTTAGTTATTTTAGGTGTTTGAATTATTAGGTATGCAATATGAGACAATCTTTCTAGGATCTGATTTTCTAAGAGTCCTGAACATCCATCCCTAACATATCATGTCCATTTATGGTATTTTTACATTGGGTGACCCAAAATTGAGGAGCTCAAACTCATTTGTGACTTTTTAAAATCTTGGCACTAAACTTCACATAGCACTTATAATTCTGTTCTCTTGCATGCATACATTGTTAATGTGTACAGGTAACAAAGTATGGTCACATATGCAGACAGATTATATCATAGTGCTTGTCTAGCAGCAATTTAGTGAGCATCGGGTTGAAAAGCAAATCTACAGCACACTAACTGGCTACTTGGACCCCACTGCTGCCTTCCAAAAGATCCATCGTACACTCTGACTTGCTACTCTTTCAAACTAAATTGTCATCTGAGCAATTACATTCATCAGCAGAACTAGAACAGCTGACCCAACAATGCCTAAAGCACAGTCATCTACCACTTGAGCTATGCAAGTAACAAACTAGGTTATCACTGGGACCAATCACTAGCTACAGATTTCCTCATATTCCCCTTGCTAATGTACAACAGAGAGTCTCATTAAGCCTGGCACATTTGCACACCAAGATCCAGACCCTACACTTGAAGGAGGCCTCTAAATTTGGCCACAATGCATATTAGGCATGCACAGTTAATTGCTGCTGCTGTTGATTCAAGTAAGTCTCTATGCAAGGGAGACAGGAAAAAAGTCTGAGAGGAAATGCACAAGTCACTTGGCTGCCTCAATAATGTTTAAATGCATTAATAATAATAATACAACAATGATTAGGTTTATCAGAACAGAAGCCACTGCACTTTTTATGAATCATACAGGCACTAAATTCATTCTAATTCTGAAAACATCTAGTTTAAATAAGCATGCTCAGAACCATAAGAGAACTAACAAATCCTCCCATACTACCCATACTAACATAACACTAGTGCCTTTGCTTAGTCCCCACACCCCAGTTTTTGTATTATGGTTCGAACCCCTGACTCCGGAAGCTGAGCCTCACTCTAACATATGGCTATGTCTACACTAGCCAATTAGTTACTAATTTGTTCCAGGTCTACACTAGCCTTTAACTAGTCCAAACTAAAAGATTTCTTAGTTTGGACTAGCCAGAGCTTAGTTCAAACTAATAAGTTCAGTTCCAAATGGGCAGCTGTGTTAGTCTAGTAAAGCAAAAAAAACAAAAACAAAAAACAAAGAGTCTTGTGGCACTTAAAGACTAACAGATTTATTTATTGCATGAGCTTTCATGGGAGAAAGTCCCACTTTGTCAGACACTATGAAGAGGGGGAACTTGCAGAATGGGAGGAAAATAAATGTGGGGGAGCATATCAGGTCCCATGTCTTACACTCTCCCGCATTTATTTTGATCTTATTCTGTATGTTCCCCCTCTTCAAAGCATCTGACAAAGTGGGATTTTCTCCCATGAAGGCTCATGCGATAAATAAATCTGTTAGTCTTTAAGTGCCACAAGACTCCTTGCTTTTTTAAGTAAATTTGGCTGTTTAGTCTGAACTAAGCGCAATGTAGACCGGGACTAATGGCTAGTTAGAACTACAGAAGTTCAAATTAAGCCATTAGTTTGAACTAGCCACACATCCGAGTTCAAACTAAAAAGTTAGTTTGAATTAGGATGCACAGCTAGTTTGAACTAAAAAGCCACAGTTAGTCTGAACTAGCCTGAGGCTAGTTCGGGCTAACCTCAGACTTTTTTAGTTCGAACTAGCAAGTTCAAACTAAAAAAGCAGATGTAGACATAGCCTGTGAGTGAACCCTTCTGCTGATCAGTGGCTGTCCTGCCTGTGGACAGAGGGATTGCAGCACTGTAGTTTAAACAACAACACTAAATCACTAAAGAAGGGACTGGTCTGGCCTCTACTACTTCTTGAACAGAGGAAGGAAAAAGGAGTCCTCAACGTCCTACCAACACATAAAATGTGGAAGGCCCCGCAAAACATTTGCACGTGCCTGAAACAGTTGATGGGAAAGAGGAATAGCCACTATCAAATTCTCCTCAGGACCATATGCTGAAGAAAAAGGAAAAGACTCTAAACTGTAGCCTTTGGCTATATCCTATATTGAGCTTGCATGCATGTAATACTCCCTATCTATTTTATACAACTATATCTTTCTTTATATAAGTTTAAGAAACCATGGTTTTATAGTATTTCACTTCTTAGAGATAAGAGTTCTTCCTAATTACCTGTAGTCAATCTGGACTAAGAACACCTGTCCTTCAAATTGATCTATACTGGCTATCCTAAATTCCTAAAGAATAACTGAAATTGGCTACAAAACCCAATCTAGACAAAAAGTGAAAGAAAACAGAGTCCTTGTCAGGAAACCATGGAGAGCAACTCCACCTACCAACTGCCAGGTGAGTGGAAATTCTTCCATCAAGTAGAAGGAACATGCTAATACTCTTTTCCAACAGCAGGAAAGGGAAACATCTCTCTTACCCATTTTTTCATGCTTCAGACTTGATCTCCCTGAGATCATCCTATCCGTGCCCCCAAGTTTCATCTAAAATAATAAACAAGTCACTAGCCCTCATGGCTACAAAGTTTTAAAATGTGAACTGAGTGAAATTGAAGCAGCACCACTTGCCTGAATCTGCCAAGAGACTGAAACAAAGGCTCAGAGAAGGGTAACATGCCGCCAATAGGCAGCTAATTCCAAGACCCATTGCTTTGGAGGAACCTACTAAGCAGAGGATGCAGAATAGCATAGCACAATGGTCCCCAAACACTGTGTTGGGACACATTACTGTATCCCCACACAACATTGAGTGTATTATCCTGGTAGAATAGATAGATAGATAGATACGAACTGATGAAAAGGGTCTGATATATATATATATATAGATATAGATCCCACCTGCTAGAGTAGGTACTAGGAGAATCCATGCTGTCATCTCTAACTCTGTCCTCTTAAAAAATTAGGCTGAAACAAATTGTTGGTGTCTATGATAGGGTGGTATTCAACTGGCTGGCTAACTACTAATTGAAAATGGTTGATATTTTCTTCACATGTGTGCAGCCACTCTTGGTGGCATCACAACTGAAAATGCTATAATTAGGAAGCTTATATTCAATGATCTTTTTGTTTCATTTCTGCATGTAATTTATCTGTTCATGTTTATATCATATTAATTAATGCTTTGGTGCATTACAATGGGATTTCTCTAGAATTACATTTTACATCCATATGAATACCAAAACAATTCAGCATGATTCATATTCTAACAATGAATGCCAAAGATAGTGATTATGTCTTGTACTTAGGTGTTACCAAACAATTAGTACATGAAGTTAATCAGAGTCTGAATAAATGTCTTCACCTCCTCTACTCAGTTAAGACAAAGGCACTAATTATTATCACATTTATTCATATCAAATTACAACTGAAGTGAGGGCATGCTTTAAGAAATTATTGCAAATAAAATAAATGTTTGTTGACTCTATTTACTGTGTATTCTGAAGTCCTGGAACTGATTTTTTTTCATATAAATTGCACATATATCTGTCAAAGTGGCTTTGAGGAAAGCTGATCTACCTCCTGATGCTAAGTCCCAGGTTACCTAAAAAAGCTCTTTTAGTCAAGTCACTGAGATTCTTATTATGAGCTTCACTGCTTATGTCTGCACTGGATAAGTATTCATACAGAACTGACTGTGACGCTAAAAGTTTTGTCCTAGTCTGCACTGGGCTGGAAAGGATTATCTGGGAAAGGGTCTTTGTAGGTTGTTTCAAAATCCTGGAGAGAAATATGGTGATTGTATCTCCCAGGATATTACAAGGCATGCAGTTTGAGAGACTTCTATTTCAACACAGACCAGCTTGTTCTTGAGGGCAAATGTGAATGGATCTCAAGCCAACATTTAGTTATTCTGCACTATATAATCATTCTTGGGTTTGGGAGAGTCACACACCAAGATATGTACAAACTTACAGGACCCATGTATGAAGTGATTAAATTGAAATAGAAATATTATTGGGAAAGAAAACAAATGAAACAAAAGGGGGGAAAAAAACAAGGACCAGGGTAAAGGAAACTACAGAACTGGTGTCAAGGATAGGAGCATACGAAAAACTACACGCTTGTGTTGAGAATGTTTTGTTGCAGGGAGGAGTGGGGGGAAATGCCTATTGAGCCCAGCAGAGAGCTTCCATTGGTCTCCTAAATATGAAAATATTTTGGTCATAATACCAACAGGAGAAAGGAGAAAAGATGGATGAGAGGAAGGAAAATTCTGTAATACTTCACAGTGATATTCCATTCTACAAGCCCCAGTCCAGAAATACTGGAGATTTTTACAGTGTATGTTACTTTCTGTGACTTTTTGATCAAAATGAGATTTTACACAAAACAGTTGTACCATGATGCTGCATTAGTGACTAGAGGTGAGGTGTGCATGTCACAAAAGTTATTCAACATTAAAACTACAGTTTGCTGTGCTTAAGCTGGGAACCATAAGTATTTATCTGAAATGTAAATGAGGACTTGCCACCCAGGAATGTACATTACATTTGACATTTGCCTCTAATCAGAAGTCCCTATGAATAATGTAGTTGGTTCCAATAGCCTCATTAAGGAAGCCTTCCCTTAATACATGTTCTGATTGTAATCTCTTCATTATGCTTCCTTTTCTTATTGCTCCTGCCCCTACTCATCATTATCAATATGCTCAGGTCCTCAGTTGTGTTACTGATAGGTATTTTATGCTTAACAGATCATTTTAGGTAGGACTAATAGTACTGATACCCAGGTGTGCTCTAAACGTCAGACTTTCTTACCCTGACTACATTTTTATTAGGAACAGTATGTATTCTACCTCTGGTGACCAGAGTTCACTAGGTTGGGTCAAAAGTGAAAATGAGTTTGATGGTTTCATCCTCATTCCCATTTGAGTATATCACAAAACAACCACACCATTTTACATGCTTGGCAGTTCCTGTTCAAAGGAGACTTGGGACTGAAATAGCAAAGCAGTTGCAGGTCAAGACTGAGATGCATTGACAAAACTGCACAGGGAAAGCTTGCACAATATCTTCCTGCACCACTTATCTGAAGTTAGCATAATTAGACCCTTACCTTCATGAGAACTAAATTCACACACACTTTCTAAAGAAAGAGCCAAATCTGAATATATTCTGCCCTGATTTAATAAAATATTCTTACAAGGCATCTACAAAAAACCTGGGGATATATTTTAGGGAAAAAGCAGATTATGCTCAGGAATATGCTGGGAGTGAGTCACAAGGATTTTCTGTTTCAATCAGGGCTGGTCGTACCACAGAGATGACGTAGGTGGTTGCCTAGGGCACCAAACAGTAGGGGGCACCAACGACACTCCTCAGAAAAGGAAAGGGCCATCCTTGGGGTGGGCAATCACCCCTGGCCCCATGGTTCTGTGGGTACTGCGCTGTTCTGCCATGAGCAGAGCAGCACAGGGCCTGCACCACTGTCCCTCCACAGCCACACTGGCGTGTTCCCCCTCCCCACTGTTTTCAGCATGTAGCCAAAGGCAGTGAGGGTGGATCGGAGGGCAAAGCTGGCCTCTGCTCTGGCCCAGCCTGCCCCACTCCCGGGGCAGGGAACAGCTGGCCCAGAGGTGGAGCAGGCTGGCCCAGAGGCTGGGCTCCGCTCTCCCATCCCTCCCCTGGACTGGCTGTTCTGCCCTGGGGGTGTGGAGGGCCAGCCCAGAGGTAGGGCAAGAGAACAGAGCCCAGCCCCCCAGACCGGCCTGCTCCACCCCTGGCTCAAGGGAGGGGTGGGATAGTGGGACCAGTCTATAGGCCCCACCCCGCTGAGGGAGAAGGATAACGGGGGGGGGGGCTCCTCACAGACCAATTGTCCGAGGCCCCGCACCCCACTAGGGGTGGGGCACCAAAATCACAGGCGTCCAGAGTACCAAAAAACCTTGCACCAGCCCCGGTTTCAATACAAGATCAGATTCCATTTATTCTTCTCTTTCACAACCACCATGGCCTAAAGCAGGGGTCTCAAACTCAAATCACCATGAAGGCCGCATGAGGACTAGTAGAGGGCCACATAAGGATTAGTATGGTAGCCCAAGGGCCACACCACTGAAACCTTTCTATTCAGTGATACTGCAAATATCGGTAACTATCATGTCATTGCGGGCCACAGAAATAGCTTTAGGGGCTGCCTGCGGGCCACGTGTTTGAGACCCCTGGCTAAAAGCATAATGTTCATCCAGAGATTCTTCTACAGTTGCCAGCTACCAATTTTCAATAAATTACCATTAAAGTGTCCTATAATTTTTCTGCCCTTCTTTTCTCAGCATGCTGATTACTCTGATTTTTGTGTGTGAGATTCAAGAAAAAGCTGATCTTTGGATCCTTCAAAGCCTCAGTTCAGGGGGCACTCCCAAAATGTAAAGAGAAACTCAGCTTCCATGAAAGAATTTCTAACCTTTTTCCTTGGAGAGCTAGGCTTGACAACATAAATGGATGTAAACTGACATTAAAAAGAACAAGCAGCTGGACTTCATCTCTGCAGGAAGATGCTGGGATGGGAAAGGTGTCACCTACACACTCTCATATGAAATTGTTTCAGTATAATGAGTCAGGGCTATCTCTCAAAGAATCCTGTTACTGCTCCTACCTGATATACTTATAATGGGAAGCATGCTATTTGTTAGCAATGATTGGTTACATTTAGAGAGGAGGGCAAGTAAAAAGTTATTTCACAGGACCAGCCAAAAATGCATGACTGTTTCTGCAAAGAGATGGCCTCCTTTTCAATCACACTGCTAAATCAGATCATTCAGATGTTTCAGTCTGCTGTTTGGGGCACCATGATCAGGGACAGGTGAAAATAAATATATTTTTAATTCAATTTTTCTACTCACCCTAAGCTGAATTCCACCCTTATGTTGCCAGGAATCAGACCTGTTCTGGTGGTTTCCTGTTCCAATCCATTCTACTCTTGGACCTTGCTGGTGACAGCTGGTAGGATCAATAAGCCCTCACCATATATGATCACTTTATGCTATTGGATCTCAGGGGCAAGGGTTCACCTTTGAACTTACATAATCCATTCAAATATAATTCAAATATCATGCACTGTTTCAAGGCCAACTGGCCCTATGTACCACAGAGAGCCATGAACTGAAACCACCTCTAACAACCTTTTGCTCTTTTTGAGAGGCCTCAATGAGGACAGGTGTTGTGGCTGGTGCTGCATGTTAAGAAGGAAATGTGTTAAAGCCCATGGTCTCCCTTAAATTTTTTCAGTGCCCAGAAGGACCTTGTGCAGCATCTGTTCCTCCTGCAACAAGTATCCCCTGGATTTGAAAAGAAAGGGGACCATTTAAAAGAAGAAATGGAAACAAAGGAACCTTGAAAGAGACTTGGACATGGGCATCTGAATGTGTGTATGCTAATGAAGAAAAAACAAAACAAGCTTTTAGAAGTCTTGCAAACAACTCATGACAGTTAAATGAATTGACTAAGAAACACAAACACTGGAATTTTGCAGGCTGGTTAGGCATCTTCTTTTTAGACGTAAAACTCTTGATATAAATGTAACTAATGATGGGAAAGGAAATACAGAAAAAGTATGATAGTTAAGTGGAATCTTAAGTAATATGGAATTTTTGTAAAGTCTGACCCAGCATAAATCAGTCCTTTAGACTAAGCTCCCTCCATTATTCATGATGTTGCTAATTTTTGAATTTCTTGTTATTTCTAATACAGGACAATGCAGACTGTATCTAGCAGATATACCCACATCCCATAGTCTATAGATGCAAAATTTCATCTGAGTTTCTAAATGACATTCATAAAAGTTAAAACTGTGTTGGTTATTGAAAATTTCAGATCATCATGATATTAGCACAATCACTGTCGCCCCTTAAGCAGTTGGGCTCCTGTGGTCTTGAATCTCCTTTAGTGATTCCCTTCTGGTCATACAGAGAAGGCAATGGAAAGGATCTTCATAGTAATGAGAGCAGAGCTCCCATGTTGTGATCACTCTGTACCAAGCATAGAAGGGGAGAAAGCAGCCTAATAAAGTTCACAATTAGTTGTAGGCTGCCCCACCTGTCAACTAACAAACCTGTTGAACACTGAAGATGTTTGTTGAGAAGAGTATGAAGAAATGAGTGAAGATTCGCCAGCTCCTCTGACCCAACTCCCTGTACTGCCCTGAGAGAAAGACAGCATAGAAGAAACCTGTCTAGGCTCTGGGCCATATCTGGGGAAGCAGCAGCTGAATCAATCAGCCACATCTTTAAGGTTGCATAGCTACAGATGGATGCAAATGGAAAGATGAAGACAGTAAACAAAGAGGTGGAGAGGAGGAGGACAGTGGCAAAAGTGGTAGAAGATGGTCAGCAGAAGGGAGATTGTGAGAAGGAAATTAAAGAACAAATGGAGATGAAAAGGAAAGGTGATGATCTATCCTTAAAAGCACAGTTTATGTAGAAAAAAAAGGAGGTAAGAATAAAAGAAAACCCTGCATGAAGAAATAAAAAGAAGACAATAATTATAGAGGAAGGAAAGAGAACTGAGATGGATGGATGGAGAAGAAAGGAGAGATGATGCAAGAAAGACCAATAACAAGGGACATATGTGTTAAACTCTTTTCTTTTATAGTGTATGTAGAAAGGGCTAGTTTAAATTAAAAAATCAGCATCACTATTTGTAATGGAAAACTGGGCTTTTGATTAAAAGCTGTGTTTTGGGGGGGGGAGTGTCTGGTTTCTACAGAATAATTAATTATTTTGGGGCAAAAAAACGGAAATATTTTTGCCAAAACCAAAATATTTCAGTTTGAAATGGAGCCAGAGTTTCATAGAAATGTAGTTTGAGGGCCTTACGTACCTTTTTCCCTCAACTGGCTGAGCTATGAGGCTGGACATCTTCCACAATGCACCATTGTCAAGGACAACTATCAAGCACACCCCTCTCTTCACCAAGAAGGCAAAGTGGAGCATCATGGGAAATGTAGTTCACCCAGAATGCCCAGCCCAAAGGAGAATGGAATCATAATAAGAACATAAAGCACCAAAACTACAATTTCCA
This sequence comes from Podocnemis expansa, assembly GCA_007922195.1. NCBI lineage: Eukaryota > Metazoa > Chordata > Testudines > Podocnemididae > Podocnemis > Podocnemis expansa. The sequence goes on from ML682038.1 coordinate 15,172,131, forward strand.
TGAGGCACTGTAATATCAGTTTGAATTAATAGATTTTGATTTTCAAGTCTAAATAGTTTGCAAAAAAAAGTCAAAATTTTCCATGTACATTTTTGACAAAAACAGAAAAAAATATTTGTGGAAATTTTTGCAAGGAAAAATAAATTATTTTCTAAGAAGGTCTAATAGCATACCCCTGATATAGTTTTTAAAATATGGTGATAAAATTATTGAATGAGTTTTATTTTATCAAAATAAAAAAAGCTACCACAACTGGGATCCAGTTATGAATCATTTCATTCCTGATTACACAGTATTTTGGAAGACTGTTCAATTCTCTGTTCAGTGTGCATCTGTATCTTAAATTAAGAATATTGTGAGTTACATTTCCACCTGAAGTAGAGAACAGACCCTTCTGGGTAGTTACAGACATATGACCTTAGGCCTTATGACTCACAGTGCAATCTTCTTGCAGATATATTAGACAGTGTCTGTCAACATCTGTCAGATGCCATTGCTTAAGAATTATTCAGTCAGACACACATTTTTCACAATTTAAAATTAAATATTCAATCAGTCACTGAAAAGAGGAATTACTTTAAAATTTAAAATAAACTTTGTTTACAATAAAAAATTATAATGGGAGAAATTCATCCTGGATGTAAATTAACTGAATTCCAGGAAGTTATATCAGGGCCAATTTGCACCAGTATAATTAAAGCTAGTTGATCATTTTCCTGCTTATTTATAGTATAATAATCACCTGAAGCCAAATTCTCCTTTCAGTAACATTGGTACAACTCTCATTGCGATAAATTCAATGGAAGTTGCTGCAGTGAAATGAGAAAAAATTGACTAACTTTATCCTACAAATATGTACATACAGATGTTCGCTAAGTTAGTACAATGAAAAAAGTTAAATATTTTGGGTAATTTTTGTGCTTGTTAGCCAATTAAAACTTCCACTGATATGAATGGAGGATATGATGTTGTAAAGCTGGTATGATTTGATTAATTAACATCTGAATGGAAAAATTCTCAAATTTCTCCTATTTTGCCTGACTTTGCCTTGGAACGGCCCAAATCTTTCTTTACTTTCCCCCACTTCTTCCACTAAATGTTTGTCTCATTCTCCTTTTCTTTAAAGTTCCTCTCCTCTATACATTCTCCTTCTTCCATTGTTACCTACCAACCATGTTTCAGAAGGCAAATTAATAGTTGTTAAAATCACTTTTCAAATTATTCAAATAGTATGACGTATTTATTTAAAATTCTCTGTTTCTGCAGACTTGCCTTCCAGTAAATTCATTCACTGAAATAATCACAGAAAGCCACAGAAAGACCACAAATGAAGCCAAAGTGAACTTATTTTTTTTAACCCAAACTAATATTCACAGAATATTTTTAAGGCATTTCCCCTAATCTAATAACTAGTCACAACTGACAAAAGAGAGGTATTGTTGAAAACAGGAAAAAAAATATTTATTTTGAAAAGGAACGTTTTATATTACTTACCATATTCAACTCTTATCATGCAACTATCTGTTAATCCTGGCTACAGCATTCCTCAGCTTGTCTACTGACTACGGTACCTAGAGAGACCAGTACATTGGCAAGGTTGTTAACGCAATCCAGATTTGTTTGAAACTGGATGGATCATCATATTACTGAGGAATTCCAGCTAATAAACTTTATTTCTATGACCCCGTGATGTTAGTGCTTATATCTCGCCCAACTGTAATTCCTTCTGATTATCTAATCAAAAAGTTTGGTCTTGTTTCAGTTGGTTGTCATGACATACCCTAAACCAGCCATTGTTTGCTAAAATTGTGTAATCAACAATATGCATTTTTACAAACTATATCATCTGTGCAGGTTTATTTAACATTTTGACTAATTTAAAACATGTCCCTAAATATGCAATGTGTTTACCAGTGATAAAGAAAATACAAGAGAATAAATAACGGACTGGGCCCAAAACATCTGTTCTTGTAAGTCACATTTATGAGGGTTATTGTTTTAAATCAATACAATTTTGTGTGAATCTAGACACACTATATTACAGGTATGAGTGGGTGTTTAATATAACCAATTATGATCCTGCAATGAGCTCCAAGTGGAGAGTTATTTAATGTGGTTTCAAAGAGGTATATCCTCAAAGTGCAGAGCAGGATAAGAGTTTATATTGTAAGCAATTAGAGACAGAGACTATGCCTTCTTTTATGTTTGGTGAGTGCATCACATATTATGGCTGTTACCAGAAATATTAAATTATTTACACACTTTATTTAGAGAAAAGATGAGAATTATTTGTTTTGTGTACTTTAGATATACTCAGATGCACAGAAATTGTGCAGTGATTCTTATTATAATATTTGCGTTGTACCCTGAAGGAAAACAAAGTTACTGAAATCCAGACATTCTGAGTTATAGAACTGAAAAACAAGCTGGTGTTATGACAGTTTTGAAATAAGTCTGGTCTTGCCAGCAAGTTATGTGCATTAAAGGGCCTTTAGCTGATTTATGCAGTACTTGTCCCAAAACTGCTGTATTGTATTACTTCAATATTTTATTCCTAACCATTTAAAGAAGGTTTGCTCTGTCATCAATAGACCTCTAAAAATATTAAAATCAAAGAGATTTCTGTTCAAAGAATTTATGCAAAATAAACCCTATATTCTTTCTTGATCTTGAAGATTTACAAAAAAATTAATTCTATAGCTCAAACTCTAGATACTGTAATTGTGGTAGTTGCTGAATATTTTTGAGAGACTTGAAGGGAAAAAAGGTACAACTTTAAACGTAAACTGCTGAACTCTGCTTATGTGGCAAAACAGCTTCTGGTAAGAAACAAAAAAACAAAATTCAGGATTAGCAGAATTTAAAGTAATTTAAAGTTTTATTGCATTTCTTTTCATCTTCTTCCCCCCACCCTTTTTTTAAGCATTCATGTTAACTATCTGTACTTGAAGAAAGTAAATATCAAGACCTTCCCTTCAGTGGGACCCTTAAAAGTAAGTTTAACAGGTTTGACTAGCCTGTTTATGTATGCCTCAGTTCTTTTCTCCTTTTTTCTGAGCAGAAGACTTTTACGAGTTCACTATGCACAGTATCTGTTGACACTTCATATATAAACAAAAATGATTTGGTTTAGAGGCAGGGAATTAAAGTACCCATAATGAAAAACAATTGTTCTAAAATACTCTCAGATTTGATTGTGAGGTAGTTCAGGGGTTGATCCTGAGCAGCTTTATCTCCCATTGGCATCATTATCATCTCACAGAGTAATCCCTTAGACTTCAGATGAAACAACTACCTCTATTTTTAAAATAGTTCTTCAGTTTGCAATTTTGAAGATGTTTCAAGATGTAGGAAAACATGGTTGTTTCATCCTTCAGCTGTGGAATTGGAAAGGTAGAACTAACTGGCTATTTCAAATCATCACAGCTAAGGAGTTGAAGCATGATAGTACTTTCTATGCATCCATGCCACAGCCTAGCCCATGTGTTATCACTGTGAATGTGCAGAAGAAGAAAACCCACTGGAAGAATATAGCTTATTATGGCATCACTCACTTTGCTGCACTGATAGTTTACTATTCTTACCCAGCTCTCTAGCAATAAAACACACACCATTTAGAATGGATGTATATACTTTGAACAGATAATTAGGAGAAGAACTATACTCCCAACCCAAATATTACATTCCACACATTTCAATGGTTTTCATGGGTATTTGTCAGAGCAATTGGACCAGCAGCATCCTAAATTCTATCTGGGTCCCTAGCTGAATGAGGACAATCCACACCTCTTAGAACATTCCAAACACATGCTGCTATGATCCCACCTCCTATCAAGTCTACACCTTTCCTTGCACTTGCAGCAACTGTAATAATTATGATGAGAGGGGAAGTTTACACCTCTTTGAGCTATTACTTCAAGATGAATGCAAACTCAAGCAGGCATCAGATACACTTGGTTCATGTTTTCAAATTTCTTTTCCAGGGCTGGAATTTATTTAAAAAACAAACAAACCAACCAACCTGAGGTTCTGAACTCATCAATGCCTTAAGTAGTACGTATGCTTTAATATAGCCCTGCCTCTGGCCCACATTTGCCATGTAAACTGTAGGGTGATAAGGACAAATTTATTGCAGGTTTTAAATGCTGAATTCAAAACAATATGCAGTTTCTATGTGTCTATCAGAAAGCTTTAAGTGCAAGGAAATGTGGCTGTGTGAATTTTTATTTTACTTAAAATTATGTTTGTAACTTCAGCTGTTTCTCAGTCCTCAGACAAATTACTAACATAGATCTTTGTGTCATAGGCTTTAGTGATTCTGTACTGAAATGTTCAGAGAAGAATTTTTGTGTAAAGTTGACTACCTTAAGAATGATATGAGGAGGTCCACCAATGAGAGTTCCACAGACTCTTAAAAACACAGAGACATACATATGTGAATGAGGAAATGAACTGTAGAGTAAAATTCAAGGATGAAGTTCCTAGCTGATTACCTGAGGGGGCTAATATTGGGCTACATTCTGTTCCATGCACCAAAATAGGCATTGTATTGATTTTTTTTTTTTCATATTAGTAGCAAATACACAGTTACATTTACTTCTGTATTGTGTGGACCAATTTCTGCCTATAAATTTGTGCATATGACTCCCCTCTGATTTCAAAAGACTTGCAGAATTTGAGATGTCATCAGTGTGATTTAGAAATCACTTATTTTCAGTGTATATTCATAAATCAAATATATACAAAATATTCAGTTAACAAGATGAATTTTCTCTATGAATTTCAGAATGCTCAAAAATGAGGAGGGCACAGTCACACGTGCTTTTACACAAGTTACATAAAGATTCTCATACTAGGTAGATTTGGAGAACCACTACGGGTGCCTACAGAAATATTAGCATACTTTTTTCTTTAAGAAATGTAAACAATCTCAGAAACCAAGAAACTAACAGAAAAGCAATGCAAATCTGTCTTGCATGTGTGCAATTCTCAATTGTGAAATTTTATTTCGCTTTGGAAGAATGTAAGCCAATGATCCATATTTTTATGATACTTTTCATGTGACCATCTCGGAAGAGCTGTACAAAGGTATGTGCCAACAGATATTGCTTTCCCCTTTAACAGATGGCAGAAATGAGACAGAGAGGTTATGTGACTTTCCCAAAGTCACAAAGAACCAGTGGTAACCAGAACTCAAGTTTCCTACTCCCAGTCTCAAATTCTAACTACCAGACCACAAGGCTTTGTCTTCTTTTTCATATAGCTGATGTAAATGTAGAGCAACAGCTGTAATTTTACCTTCAGCTGGTTAAGCCAGAGAATTGCAAGTGGAGTCCATTGCTTTGATGTCTCCTTTGGATCTGTGAATCAAGCACTGAGTTATATGTTCCATGGTCTGTTCTAGGAGACCATGGTCACACACTGGAGAGTCTTTGTAAACTAGTCATTGGCCTATGACATGGTCAGAATTAAAGGCTTGATGCTGAAGCTCACATTGATCATCCCTTGTTGCAAAACACTATGTTTGCTATGGACAAAGCTGAGCAGCTATGTGTCCACTTGGGCTACAAAGTCACTTTGCCTCAGTTCCTCAAGAATGGACTGCCACAGGGCATGGCATTTGCACCAATGCTTTTCAATGTTTACAGAGATGTTTGCTTTTGATGAAGTTATGCAAATCTGCAGCTGCAGCTAATCTTGTCCCAGCAATGCAAGCAGCCACTTTGAGTGACATCAAGTCCATCTTCAACAGGGACCCAAACATCATGGAGGAGTACTTCCATAAATACAGGTTTAAGTCAATTCCTCACAAAACAAGTCACTGCATTCCATATGATAACAGGAATGCTATATGCACCCTGAAAATTATCTTCTGCAGCATCCCTGGGCAACATGAACACCCCCAACTTATCTTGGAGTGAAGCTGGATCACAAACTAACCTTCCACAATCATCTGAGAGTGGCAGCTTCCAGGTTAAAACAAAGGTCAGCCTGGTCCTGAAACTGGCAAACACAAGCTGGCGGGGGGGGACAAGGGAGACTTCAGCATCTGTGCTATGGACATCAGAACTGGCCCTTGGATAATTTATAGCCAAATGCTGTGCACCAAAGTAGCTATACTCAACTTGTTGATGTCCAATTGAACACTGCAATGTGGTGCATCACTGGAACTCTCAAGTCAATCCCAAAACTTTGACTGCGAGTGCTGTCACATGCTGCTCCCCACCCATTCACTGTGATGTCACAACCCTTCATGAAGTCCAGAGGATCATGAAAAAAATAACATCTTCCCATCCATCAGGACCTTAACAATGTCTGTCACCAGTGCCTGAAGTCGCATAAGCCCTTTTGGCCCCTTGTGTTTAACCTTTAACAGTGCAACTTCAATCCTGATGCAGCTTGGAAAGACAAATGGAGTTTACAGGAATCTAAAATTAGTGGTGTACCATCGGTCTTTGGTGCCTTGGGGCCAAGCCTGCATTTGCACCCACCCCCACCTTACACCTCCCCAAGCAGGGCAGGAGGGGTGCCAGTGTTGCCCCCAGAGCTCCAGAGAGAGAGCGGTCTGTACCTATAAGAGATCGCAGGAGACCTGGGGGGAGTGCAAATGAAGACTTGGCTTTGCTATATACACTCCCTGCACTTATCTGCCACACAGTGCCTACCTCTACTGCTCCAGTCCTGCAATTCAGCACTAGCTCAGAGGGGGGTGTCCTCACCCTGTCGGGGGTGGGGGGGCTGGACCTTCATGACATGCAGGGGGAGCCAGAAGTGGTAGCAGGAGTAGCATGCCCCGCACCCCAGGTATCTGGCTCCTTTAGTAAGCAGCGCCTTCTCAGCACACCACTGTTACAAATAAACAAGTCATAAAAGATCTGAAACAGAAGATCCTTGGTTTCAATCTCCCATGAATCTTCTGGGCAATCCTAAACTGCATCTGCACAAACAATGGCAGATACCTATACCTGCTAGCCTGTATAAATGGCAAATTAGGGACTACCCTGTGATAGCTACTAAATTTAATCTGACCAGAAGTTTAAGTACATGCCTAATGCTGATATAGAGCCTGGTCCAGAAGGAATATTTGTGTTTAATCAGTAGTAAAGACTCCTTTTTAGACATTCAGCTTTGGAAAGCAGTGAACAGAATCTGGGGAGTAAAGAGAAACTTCAGTGAAGTGATGAGTGTCCTCTGCTCCCTCATAAGTCAGTGGGGATGAGGGCAGCAAAAGAAGTTTGCATTGTTAGGATTGGGCTGCTGCTTTTCAGATTTGAATGACCAATACTTCCTACTGATTAAACGCACAAATGTCGAAGTTCTGTTTGCATGCTGGTTCATCTTTACCCCAGTCCTTGAGGAAATGCAAAGGTAACATTTGTGTTTATAAATTTAAATTCAGAAACCACAGTGCAGGACAAAGAACAATAGCAATACTTAATAATATTTCCCAGTTCTAATATAATGCTTTGCAACTTTAGAGTGCTTCATGAACATTAATGAATTAAGCTTATTTCCAAGCAAATACTACTACTACTACAACAACTAATAAAGAGTAGCACCTACAGGACTGGAGAATTGCGCATGTATTTATAAAAGTGACAGAATATATTTTTCTTCTCAACAGACCATCATTGACGTCTCACCGATTTTTAAGATGCAAATCACTCTCCAACTTTACTAGCTGAACCTGTGCTGTTAAATAGGTCTGCTATGTCTAGAATTAGTTTTAGGCAGCATAGGAAGTTTGAACATGGTTGTGAAAAATAGATATAGATGCTGAGCTGTACTGTAGTGACCAGATAGATAATATTCAGTCAATAATAAATAACAGCATACCAATAAGAACTGTTGGTTTTCCAAACTGTTCCCAGCTCCTATGATATCTTTTAAATGTCCACTCCACCTTGTGGCCTACAGTGCAACAATCCTACTTCCACTGGAGAAAGGCTACACACAGCTCTCTACAGAGTCTCCCTATCATTGCTGCCCTAGAGAATGAGGTGAGGGATCATAGAATCATAGGGTTGGAAGGAACCTCATAGGTCATCTAGTCCAACCCCCTGCCAGAGGCAGGACCACTCCCACTAAACCATCCCAGTCATGGTTTTGTCCAGCCGGGCCTTAAACAACTCCAAAGATGGAGACTCCACCACCTCCCTAGGCAGCTCATTCCAAGGCTTCACCACTTGCCTAGCAAAAAAGTTTTTTTCTAATATCCAGCCTCGACCTTCCTAACCGCAACTTCAGACCATTGCTCCTCGTTCTGTCTTCTGTTATTACCGAGAATAGTCGAGCTCCATCTTCCTTAGAGCATCCCTTCAAGTAGTTGAAGGTTGTTATCAAATCCCCCCTCAATCTTCCCTTCTGCAGACTAAATAAGCCTAATGCTTTCAGTCTTTCCTCATAGGGCTTGTGCTCCAGCCCTTTAATCATTTTGGTTGCCCTCCGCTGGACTCTCTCTAGCATGTCCCTGTCCTTTTTGTAGTGGGGAGCCCAAAACTGAACACAGTATTCTAGATGTGGCCTCACCAGTGCAGGATAGAGGGGAATGATCACATCCCTTGATCTGCTGGTAATACTTCTTTTGATGCAGCCCAGTATGCCATTGGCCTTTTTGGCAGCAAAAGCACACTGCTGACTCATATCTAGCTTCCCATCCACCATGACCCCCAGGTCCTTTTCTACTCTGCTGCTACTTAACTGAATGTTTCCCAGCCTGTAGCAGTGCATAGGGTTTTTCCGTCCCACCTGCAGGATTTTACACTTGTCCTTATTGAACCTCATAAGATTTCTATTGGCCCACTGTTCCAATTTATCTAGGTCTCCCGGAATCCTGTCCTTGCCCTCCAATGTATCTACTGTTCCCCCCAGCTTGGTGTCATCCGCAAATTTACTGAGAATGCAGTCTATCCTATCATCCAGATCATTGATGAAAAAGTTGAACAGAACTGGCCCCAGGACCAACCCCTGGGGCACACCACTTATCACTGGTTGCCAGCTAGACATGGAACCATTGATTCCTACACGCTGAAACCGTTGATCTATCCAGTTTTCTATCCACCTTATAGTCCACCTATCCAACCCATACTTCCTTAATTTGCCAATGAGAATGCTGTGGGAAACTGTATCAAAAGCCTTGCTAAAATCAAGGTATATCACATCAATGGTTCTTCCTGCATCCAGAAAACCAGTCATCTGCTCATAGAAGGAAATGAGATTGGTCAGGCTTGATTTACCCTTGGTAAATCCATGCTGACTGTTCCTGATCACTTTATTTTCCTTTAAGTGTTTGAGGATGGATTCTTTGAGAACCTGCTCCATAATTTTTCCAGAGATTGAGGTGAGGCTGACTGGTCTGTAATTCCCCGGATCCTCGTTTTTCCCTTTCTTGAAAATAGGCACTACATTTGCTTTTTTCCAATCCTCTGGCACCTCCCCCGTTCTCCATGAGTTTTGAAAGATAATGGACAGCGGTGCTGCTATCTCATTGGCCAATTCCCTTAGCACCCTTGGATGCGGTTCATCCGGCCCCATGGACTTGTGCACATCCAGCTTCTTTAAGCGGTCCCTAACCTGACCTTCTATCACCAACGGCCTCTCTTCTCTCCCATCTGCCACACCCATGGTAGTGGGCTGGAAGCTGACCCTGCCTGTGAAAACTGAAGCAAAAAATGCATTGAGCACTTCAGCTTTTTCTTCATCCTCTGTCACGAGGATGCCTGCCCCATTCAGCAAGGGACCTACACCATCCCTGATCCTCTTCTTGTTATTAACATACTTGTAGAACCCCTTCTTATTATCCTTTACATCCCTCGCTAGCCACAACTCCATTTGTCCTTTGGCCTTTCTGATTTTATCCCTGCAGTCCCTAACAATATCTTTATATGTCTCCTTAGTCATCTGACAAAGCTTCCACTTCCTGTAAGCTTCCTTTTTATGTTTAAGCTCAGAGCAGAATTTTCAGCCAAGCCATTCTGGCTGTCTCACATGTTTGTTCTTTCTCCTAATTGGAATGGCAACTTCTTGTGCCCTTAGCAGGGTTTCTTTAAACTATAACCAACTCTCTTGGACTCCTTTCCCCTTCAGATTAGCTTCCCAAGGGATCCTGCCCATCAGTTCCCTGAGGGAGCTAAAATCTGCTCCTTTGAAGTCCAGGGTTTTTGTTTTGCTTCTTTCCTTCCTTCCTTTAATCAGCTTCCTGAACTTAACTATGTCATGGTCACTACTGCCTAGCTCGCCATTTACCTCTATGTCCCTGATCAATTCTTCCCTGTTTGTGAGCAGCAGGTCGAGAGGTGCAAGGCTCCTAGTTGGTTCCTCTAGCATTTGTACTAGAAAGTTGTCCCCAACACTCTCTAAAAATTTCCTGGATTGCCCATGCACTGCTGTATTGGCCTCCCAGCAGATGTCAAGGTAATTGAAGTCCCCCATGAGCACCAGGGCTTGTGATCTAGAAGCTTCTGCTAGTTGTCCATAGAACACCTCATCCACCTTCTGCTTCTGGTCTAGTGGTCTATAGCAGACCCCCACCACAACATCCCCCTTGTTGCTTTCCCCTCTCAATGTAACCCACAGACTTTCTAGTGGCACGCTTCCACTTCCATAATGGAGCTCTGAGCAGTCATAGAGCTCTTTTACATATAATGCTACTCCTCCCCCTCTTCTTCCCTGCCTGTCTTTCCTGAACAGTTTATACCCATCCATGGCAGAGCTCCAGTCATGCAGACTATCCCATCATGTCTCCGTTATTCCTATGATATCATAGTTCCTTGTCTGCACTAGTATTACCAATTCTTGCTTATTTCCCAGGCTCCTTGCATTGGTGTACAGGCACATAATATACCCGGCCGATTGCCCTACTTTGTCATGTTGATTTCCAATTCTATTACATAAACCTCCTTGCATTTTTTCTTGGAGTTCTCCTCCCCCACTCTTCTCACGTATTGGGGCTTCACTAGAACACTTAAGACAATTTTTTGATCCCCCTCCCCCATGTTCCAACTACCTTCTCTTTTATTCCTGGTGCTACAGTCCCAGCACCCCCCAAGTTCCATCCCTTCCCCCAGATCACCCACATTGTCACTTACCTGTGGGCTTTGGTCTCCTTCCCCTGTTGAACCTAGTTTAAAGCCCTCCTCAGTAGGTCAGCCAGTCTGTGCCCAAATACACTCTTCCCCTTCCTGGACAGGTGAAGGCCATCTCTGCCTATCAATCCTCTGTCCTGAAACAGTACTCCATGGTCAAGGAAGCCAAATCCCTCCTGACCACACCATCTTTGCAGCCAGGCATTCACTTCTAGGATACATCTGTCTCTCCTCAGGCCTCTAGCCTTTACTGGAAGGATCAAGGAGAACACCACCTGTGCTCTAAACTCCTTCACCCTCGCTCCCAGAGCCCTGCAGTCACCTTTGATCTGCTGAGGATCACCTCTCATAGTATCATTGGTACCCACATGGATAAGAAACATGGGGTAGTAGTCTGAGGGGTGGATGATTTTTGATAGTCTCTCCGTTACATCTCGCATACGGGCACCTGGTAGGCAGCATACCTCCCTAGAGGCCTTTTCAGGGGGACAGCTGGGTGCCTCTGTTCCTCTCAGGAGTGAGTCGCCAATCACCACAACCCTACGTTTCCTCTTAGGTGAGGTAGCTGTGATCTGCCCAGCCTCTGGGGTGGATGGCATCTCCTCTACTTCCTTCATTGTGTCCAGCGCCGCATAACGGTTCCTCACCACAATGGATGGTGGGATGTGAGCAGGCGTGGAGAACTGTCTACTGCAAGAGGTGACCAGCTGCCAATGTCCTTCGTCTGCCATAGCCATCCCATCCATTTCCAGAGCTGTGGCAGTAGCCACTGGCACTGGGTAAGGGACCTCCTCCTTGCAGGTCTCATCGTGGACACTGTCAAGGAACTTTTCCAGGGCACAGATACCCCTGAGTCGTGACACCTCCTCCTGTAACTCTCCTACCTGTTTCTGAAGAGATGCCATTAGAAGGCACCTATCACATAGGCTCATCTCCTGAGCCTGATCATCAGTGGCAGGAAAATGAAGGCCACAGTCCCTGCAAATCCACACCGGGATCAGAGTGGAGATATCCATGGACAGACAGTCTGTCTGGCTACAAACAGAAGCAAAGAAAACAGCAGGGGTGCTGGCACCAGCAGTGTGACTCTTCTTCACCATTGTGGCCTCACCAAAGTCCTCCCAACTCCTTCCCTCGCAAGCAACCTCTGGTCACTCAGCCACTGGCTTTTAAAGGCCTTCTCTGCCTAGGTCAGCCCTTGCCCCTCGTTAGTCACACAGGGGCAGGCCAATCACAAGGCTGCTAGAAGCTGGTGATTAAAGGTGATCAGGGAACAATGGTGCAAACAGCCCCCACCCAACCACACAAGCACAGTCCGACAACTAACAGCAATCACCTGTAGGGAAAAAGACACAAGCAAATCACCTGGAGGGAAAAAGACACAGCACTCACTTACCTTGGATGCACCTGGCACCATCTCCTTCCCTGGCAGACTCCCCTGCCTGTAGTCCTGTCAGAGGAAGGCGAAGGGGAAGGTGCTCTCCCTGACCAGCTCCTGGACCTGCTCCTGCCCCCCCCC
>ML682039.1:0-123877 GCA_007922195.1 Podocnemis expansa
TTTATTGGTGAATGAGACAAGCTTTTAAGTTCCACAGAGCTCTTCTTCGGGGCTGGGAGAGCTACTTGATGTCACAGATACTTACAAGCTGGAATAGATTCTTTAGCATGAAGGAGATAACTCGTATTGTAAGAGACTGCTCGAGATGAGTAGCCATTTAACACTTCTGCAGTCATAGGACAAAAAGGCGGGTTAGTAGAGTTTTATAATAAGCCATAAGTCCAATGTCTTTTGAAGGTGTGGTGAGGTTTCCTTTGAGGACAAGGACAGATATGGAGTGATCACTTTGTGAAAATTTTGCCCCCGGGTGATATGGTGTTTTGGTCTTTTATCATTTTTCTATAAGAGTTACTTTGAGAGCATGATGATTGTCTGGTTTCCTCCATATTGTTGTTAGTGGACATTACCGCACTGGATGAGACACACCACACTGTCATATAATACATCTGAAAAAGTGAGTGGTAACCTACATAAGTTCTTGTTTTAATAAATTAGTCCTTATAAGTTCCATGGGGTAGCTGTGTTAGTGTAGTCCAGCAATACAAACAAGGAGTCTGGTGCCACTTTTAAAGACTAACAAATTTATTTATTACATGAGCTTTTGTGGAAGACAGTCCCACTTCATCAAACCATCTGGTGAAGCAGAATTTTCTCCCGCAAAAGCTCATGTGATAAATAAATTTATTAGTCTTTAAATGTGTCATCAGACTCCTTGTTTATTTAGTCTTTGTAAGTGCCATGAGACTCCTCATTATTTTGCTGACATAGATTAACACGGCTACCTCTCTGGAAGTTGTCACACTGTCATAGGCAATAGTATCTTCCAAAACTTGCAAAGAGCAGAGCTTGTCTCTCTCACCAACATAAGTTGGTCCAGTCAAAGATATCACCTCACCCGACTTGTCTCTCTAATATCTTGGGACCAACACAGCTGCAAATACACTGCAAACACATTGTGATAGGCATATGTGGGACCCAGTGGTCTCGAAAGATGTGTTGTGGGGGCTGCTGTCTATTGCAGCAGTGGAGATATGACTGACAGTTTTGCGTCTATTGTTACGGCAGAGCCTGGGGCTACTTGCAGTTGGCGGGCCCTGGTCAGTGGGGAGTGTGGTGAGGTTCAGGTCCATACCCTGGTGTCATTGTTGAGCTTAGCCCACTGACATTACATGATGTCACATTGCTGCCTGTATGAAAGCATAAGGAAACTGAATTCCTAATGTTGCTCAGAGGACACGGCCAGTAGTCCAACAGAAATGTCGTGGTGGACATCTTTAAGCGGTTCAGGGACCTGGAATGCAGGAGGCGTCAGCCCACTGTGCAATCCACTGGTAGACATGCCTGCCTGCTACTTGTACTGAGTTACCTGTATAGGATGATCTTGCTGTAAGCACAGTAGTATGGCACACCAAAGTTGAGAGCTGTAGGGTGGTTATCCTTGTGAGTACAAGTTTTTTGTCACCAAAGTTTTAATCTTCTGCTTTGACAAGAGCAGAAGAAAGATTAGCAAAACAGTTCCCCACAGTCTAGGTATTTGGCACTGAAAATATCCAAAGCACCACAGCTGGAAAATTTGCAAGATCAGATGGAAAACTACATTTTGAGTGGATCCTTATTTGTTTTATCACCCTGTTAATGCAGCATTGAACCCGTTTGATATCCGTACCCATTTTCAGGTGTTAGCAACTTGTAAAATAATGGCAATTCAGTCTATAACTCCACATTCTTTGCAACTTGAGTTTCATTCTGCTTCTAGAGAGAAGAGAAACTTATACCCATTAAGGCAGAAAGCCACATGTAATGCAGAGAAACTTTTACCAACCTTCTTTGTATTTTGTTTCCTTATACCCATTAAGGCAGAAAGCCACATGTAATGCAAATTGGTTTTCTTTGTACTGATATTTTCTGGAACATAGTAGTCCATTTCTTATTACAGCTCAGGGGTATGATAAAAAGAAATGGAGTCCCACTTTTGGGAAACAATGAAATTGAAAGATAGAATGTGTGAGTCTTACACAACAAATAGCTGCATCTTAATGATTGGGCTATCACTGATGTGCAGTCTATTCATAGGCTTGGTAGAATTGGAATTTATTTTTTTTGCTATTATTCTGCTGAGTATAGATTTATTTTAACAAATATCTATGTTTAGCCATTTAAACATTCACATGTGCAAGAAGGTATGTGTTTGGGGGTGTCAAGCAGTAATTACATAATGACTATGGACAGTAAGATTCAAAGAGTTAAAACACTGTAACCATTAAAATGCAAATTGTCACCATCACATGTCAAAATAGACAACAAAGTAAGTTTGCAGGCAGCATTTGTCTTTCTTTGGCTATTTGTGAATTTCAGTTATCAACAACAGAAGTATTTTTGGTTTGATTTGTATGTATGGTGAAATCAACATTCCCAGATAAAATCCTTCCAAGTCTTGCTATATGTGAAAAACGGCAGTGTCATAGTTTTCCAGGGTGGATGCTGCATGTCGGAGTCTCCAGCTAAGATGGCTGTGCTAGGCAGGCAGCCCTGGAGCTTTCCTGATTTTAATGGATGTATTTTCCTAATTGTGCTTGCAGTGGCCTGGAAAGGATTAAGTTGAAGCGAATGGATTTCCTGTAGAACAGAAGGTAGATGACTGATGTGGGGGTTTCATTTTCTTCATAGAAGGTTTGGGCTGGGCAGCGTAGAAGGTTTGGGCTGCTAAGGGAGTCCCCACACATAGCTGTCTCCTGAGCTCAACAGGAATGGAAATAATTGGAATGGATGGGTCTGTCATCTCGGGAGAATTTCTCCAGCCTCTAGATCCCCCCTTCAAATGCAGGATGTCAGCTGTTGGGACTGGCTGCTGCTCTGTAAGGCATACTTTTTATGCAGATGCTAATAAAAAGCAGTGTGTGAGAGGGATTTTCTTGCAGATTGTTGCATAAAAAGACTCTCGTCTCACTGCCACGTGGCACAAAGACTTTGTACAAAAGGTGCATGTCCTTTCTTATTTCTTGAGGGAAGCATCCCCTTCAGTCAGAGGACACTCTTCTCAAGCATAGGAAACAGTGACTTTATTTTGTGAGACAGGATGACAAAAGGGGATATGGCAGCGTGCATGCAGGTGACTAGACGTCCCAATTATATAAGGACAGTCCCAATACAGGTGGGTGGGAGGTGGGGGTCTTATATAGGCGCCTATTACCCCTTACCCCATCCTGAGTTTTCTCACTTGTCCTCAGGTCACTCTAGGGCAGTGGTTCAAACTTTTTCTCTTGAGACCCAGTTGGAAAAAACCATTTATGCTCACGATGCCAGCCAGGAGTGCCACAACCTAGTACCTGAGGTCCTGCAACCCAATATTAGGTCCTGACTCATGGTTTGAAAACCGCTGCCCTAGAGTGTACTGATAGACTTGGAACAGGCAAAAAATGAGGACTGTATTGTATAAATGTATATACAGTGCTGCTTTTTCTATTTGCTGCTGTAGATGTAGCCCATAGATACACATGCTGATACATAATGCTCGAGGCCTGACAAAGGCACTCCTTGCTATTAATAGACTTTGCATTAGGAGATAAGGGTGCAAGAAAAGAAATTGGACTTGACGTAAGGACCTTCTGAAGCATGTATTTGGACTGTGCACCCAGAAGTTTTACAATTTTCATGTGTCGCTGTCTGCTGCCATTCTGCCCTTTTAAGAAGTGGAGACTTGTTCAGGAACACTTTTGGAGGATCCTTTTGTGCATGGCTCCTTATAAGCTGCTTGCTTCTGGCCAATGCCTCTGACTACATGACTGTTCAGTAAAAACTGAACTTTTCCCTCTTGAATTGACCTCTTCTTTGAAAGCAGGAGCTCAACCAACCACATCGAGGAAGTGACAAGGGCAGCAGTTTACTCTTGTTTGGCAATAGATATTTTAAAACTAAATAGACCAGCCACACAATTTTTTGTAAATCAGGCAAACTGAGTTATGATCTGTGCATTGAAACTGGGCTAAACTTTTGTGTGCCAAACTCTCTGCCCATGTATAATGGACCAGGGCTGCTGCTATCAGTGGGGCTGCATCCATTTACCTCAATACAGAGTTTCTTCTGACAGATTTTGTGTGTGCAATTATTATTGGTTGTTAACTGGGTTGTGTCAGTGCCTGGAAGTGTCCCATTCCCAATGTCCTAAACACTGGGCAATCGTCACAGCACCTAGGAGCCCCAGTCATGGACCAGGACCCTTTTGCCAGGTGCTGTAAAACATAAGATAAGGCAGTCCAACTCCAACATTCATTCAGTTTTATACATTTTTTTCTGACAAGATAAATAACCAGAGTGAAATTGAATCCCAAGTCACTGCCAAAATTCCCGTTGACCTCTGTGAAGCCAGGATTTTTCCCAAAAGGTGTGTAGCTTCCTGCATGGAAACAGAAGAAGCTGGTGCAAACTACACTTGTTTACTATAAGCCTTATGGTGGTAGGACAATAGTGTTTGTTTTGTGGGACTCATTTCTTTCGGAGACTGCAAGGGTGGATCAATAAGAAGAAATATCCCTTAAAAACTCCGAACAGAGTCAAATGCCAGCCTGAATCATTCTCTTCAAGCCAATTTGCTTGTATTGGTTCACCTGTGATTTTAGATACTTGTCCTAACTTAAATAGTGGCACAGAAACAAAGGAGTTCTTCCCTTTTCTGTGTGCCGGGTGCATTGTCAAGCTGCTCCCACAGAGGGGCTTGCTGCACTGTGGTTTAAAAAGTTGCTCTGGAAATGGGCAACTGTTGGCTTCTCTCATGCAATCCATAGGCTTCTGTATTAGGCACCTCCCAGGATGCTAACCGACCTATTTCATCTGAAAGCAGAACTGTTGTTT
Organism: Podocnemis expansa; assembly: GCA_007922195.1. Lineage (NCBI taxonomy): Eukaryota > Metazoa > Chordata > Testudines > Podocnemididae > Podocnemis > Podocnemis expansa. The sequence continues at coordinate 4,849 of ML682039.1, forward strand.
GATAAGGGCTGTATAGATCTGATCCGGCAGCCTTTGAAGTAAATGGGGAGGTGTCTGTAGGACTTAAATCATTGTTGGTGTCGTATTAGGGTCCTGTGTTTCTAAGTGCTGTACAGATATGTCAGAGGTAGTTTGTTTCTCTAGCCATACACAAAAAAGTCCTGCATATGTATGGATTTACATACATATATAGCTGTGGTTTTCTGATTATTTTACCAGGCTTTTAAGTAGAAGGAAACAAAACAAAACAAAACCTGTCACTCTAGAGGCTTAAATATTCCTAGCTCTATTTTTGTACAGTAGTCTGCGGAGATGGACTCTGATCCCTGCTTTGTGTCCCCTTAATTTCACTGACACTCATATGGCTGGATCTTTTTACAGGATTGGAGCCTGAAGTTCAGCACACTGAGTTGGTGACACTTCTCAGAAACCTGAGTAAAATTCTTTCTGCCATTTTGGTGTTAGATGGGAGTGGGAATACATTTTCCCCTGTTTATCAAAATCTTACCCACTTTTTTTCAGAGAGTGTTCTGATTAGAACGGGTCAGAACCATTCAGCTTAATCACTTTTCGTTGGCCTTTGCCTGCCATCAAAATATTTTGCAGTGACTTTTTGAAAAAGTTCAGTCAGACAGCTGTGTGGTTTCCTGCCATCTTGCCCAGGTTGCTGTAGGCTAGCTTTCCAGAATCCTGTCTCCTTGGTAGACCAGCTGGAGGGCTTACAGGTAGCCTAGAAATCGAGGCAGTCCCAGCTCTTCAGCAGTTCACTAGGCAGACTGCCCTGGAATGAAGCTCCATTCCCATTTGCTAAGAATTTCATTTTTTGATGGGGGTGGGGGTGGGCAGTTCATTCTGATTTAGAACAAAAACAGACTTCAAAATAACACAAACCTGCACCAAACGGAATCGTCTTCTTCCGCTCAGCACTTGTTGAAGGGTTGAAAAGCCATGACACAGCCACCACCAAGGTCTGATTAGGCCTTCTGCTTGGTTTGAAAAATGCTGGCTAAGGCTTAACGTAGGAAAGTGTAATTCAGGAAACAGTAATCAGTTGCACAAATGCAAAATGGGAAATGACTGTCTAGGGAGGAGTACTGTAGAAAAGGATCTATTTGGGTGCTATAGCGGATCACAAGATACATAAGAGCAAATCTCATTCTGGGATGTATTAACTGGACTGTGGTATTTCTTCCACTCTACTTAGCAGTGATAAGGCCTCAACTGGAGTACAGTGTCTATTCCTGAGCTCCACACTTCTAGAAAGGTGGCAAATTGCAAGAAGTCCAAAGTAGAGCAACAAAATGATTTAAGGTCTAAAAACCATGATCTGTGAGGAAAGAATGAAAAAACTGGATGGGTTTAGTCTGGAGAAGAGGAGACTGAGAGGGGACATAAGTTTTCAAGTGCATAAAAGGTTGTTGTAAAGAGGAGAATGATAAATTGTTTTCAGTATCCATTGAGTACAGTACAAGGAGCAATGGACGTAAATTGCAGTATGGGCGACATAGGTTAGATATTACAAGAAATTTCCTAACTGTCAGGGTAGTTACACACCAGAACAAATTACCTAAGGAGGTTTTAAAATCTACATCACGGATTGTTTATAAAAATAATTTAGACAAACACCTGTCAAAGCTGGTCTAGCTAACACTTAAATCTGCTGCAGCACGGGAAACTGAACTAGATGACCTATCAAGGTCTCTTTCAATCCTACAAGCCTATGGTTCTGTGATAAATATAGCTGTCAGAAAACAGCACACCAAGTGTGCAGAGGAGAAGATGCATTCTTTCCAATGTAGCTGCTAAGGTCCTGATTCTACAAAACGTTTAAGCACATGCTTAACTTCAAGCCTGGCAGCAGTCTCAGTGTGGTTTTGCTGAATCAGGACCTTAAACATAGACTCATTGTAAATGCATATAAGTTTGCATTTGGATCAAAGAACTTTCAAGCTCAAATGACAAAAAAAAAAAAAAAAAAGCAGCTCGTAAAGAGTGCAAGTTGATTGCATCTAGATTTTCTTTTTTCTTGAGTTCGTTTTGTTCCTCCCCACACCTTCCAAATCCCTTAAGCTTTTTCGAGCAATGAAAGCTGGACTTAATGCAGCCTTCATTGTTTGAATTCAAGCACTTGCGTTAAGGGGATTCCAAAGTTTGAATTTGCTGTGGCAATGTTAACTTGGCTACATCGCATATGTGTAGTATCATCGTTTCCTCTAGTGGCTTATAAATCCTGTTGTATTATTGCTTTTTCTTGTTGAGGTATACAGAACTGTGGCGTGCATGGGGTGTGCAGGCTGGCTGAGTTAATGGAGAGTCAAGCCTTTGAAATTTTCTAATTTGGAGTTCACAACCTTGCTCAGTCTGCATTTTAAGTTATAGCTTTAGTTAACTTCATCAGCTTTGCTCTGTTGAAGTCTGTGGTACTAAACTGATTGATTTACATGTGTTGAGAATCTAGCCTACAGTTTTTTATGTTCCTTATACGGTTATAGGAGCACTGTGGGTTCAATACTAAAAATAAAATATTTACATGAGGAAGACCACAGTGTTGCTCTTGCTAATCATGAAAACTTTCTCCTTGGACCCTTCAAAGACAAGCAGGGGTAAGCGGGAGGTTAGGAAGGCATAAGGCATTATAAATATTTCTAAAATGATGGCCACTGCTGCCAGAATTTTACAGCTTCTTGCTAACGTTGTGGTGATGTTATTCTGGAAGAGTATTAAAGGTGACCTGCAGAGGTTAAAAAAAACTTGGCCTTCTGCCCTTTTTTTTTGCTTCTCTGTAATGAACTAAGAAGGCACAGAAGATTTTATTCTTTTTTAAAGAAAAAGGAGATTTTCTGCCTCTGGGGTTTGCAGTTTTTAAGTTTTGCTTTAATGTTTGCAGTATTGGGAATGCAGTATTTGACTTTTGCCAGCTTGCTGAAGGCCTAAGATGGGTAGTTCTAGTCTCCCACAATTTCAGCCTCCACTTTGACAGAGGAAGTTCCTCTATCCTTCAAGGAGGTCACAGTCTAGGTCAGCAGCAAAGAGTGAAGAATACCTTTGGGTGGTGGAGTCAGGCTGGCACCTGGCAGATTAATACCATCTTCTCTGTGCAGCTCCTTCCATCCTTCAGAGTTTCACGTAATTTCCTCATCAGCAAAATGTTGGTCTTGTAAGAAGGGCATGGAACTAGAATTCAGGAGATCAACATTCATTTCCTGTCTGTGCCACAGACTTTCTGTAGGGTGGTGGGCAGGTGTCTTAAAACCTGTGTGTTGTTATATATATGTAATTATATAATGGACAGGGGGCCAAATTAAGGTTGGGCAGGCAGCCTTCCTTCTGGCATTTCTGAAATCTGAGTGCACAGGCTCAGCGTTCTTATAATGTAAAGGCTTTTTAAAAAATATGTAGTATATGATTTATTATTAAGCTATTTTAAAAAGAAAAGGATGATCTGAGTCATGGCCAGACCAGCTACAAGTGTTAATGTCCTGCAGAATCTCAGCCAAAATGACCTTATCTTTGTCCAACACGTGTACACAGCATATCTTGGGGGGGGGGGCATTATTTGAAGAACCTTAGGGGAAGGCATAGCTCTCAAGACTCCATCTGAATTAAACAACCTGCTTTCTCAGTGCAACTTTCTCACGCCAAATGAGGAAACTGATACTAAAAGTATCAAGAAAAGTAGTTGATTTTTCCCTTTCTCCATCTGGTTTGTATAATAAACAACTCTTGCGTCTCAAGGTCACCCTTTGTACAGTTAACAGTGGAGTGTTTGTTGCATTCCGGCTGTGAAGTATGTAGAAATGTTTCCGTGTCGAGGACAACCCCATTGCAGAAGCACTGTCCTTGTGTACCACTTCATTTGTAGGAAAGTAAGACTGTGTTTTGACTGAGTGGGTTCTGGGGAATAGCCTTTCTAGGAGCCAGTATTTGCTTCTGAAAGTGAGGAACTGTCCCCGTCAGTGCTGGCAGCAACTACCAGAATGTTACACAGCACATGTGATGTAATTTAGCAGAGTTCAGGTCTATTTTTGTTACCTTGACTTGCCACTCTGTATAAGCAACGATGCATTTGTAGCATGTTCTTCAGCTAGAAATCAGTGACTCTCAGCTGATGTGCATCTAGTGCTTCTGTCTCCTCCCTCCAAAAAATCTTAATTCTGAGGGAAGCACTTAGCAAATTTTCAGAAAGCATGTCATAAAAAAATTGGTGTGACCCAGAATACCAAGGAGAAACAAAACAAAAAAATGGTCAACCCCACCTCATGTTCCAAACAAGACAGTACAGATCCCCACAGCAAATTTTTGCAAAGTTTTGATCACCCTCCCTGTCCCTAGTCAAATATGCAAGAGTGGCCAGATGGCAGAAAAAACGTATTCGTGTTGCAGTGGAATGTAATGCTAATTCCTAGTACTAATACATTTTATGTTCCTTGGATAGCAGCAGCACTGTTCTCTTCAAAGATGGTCATAAAGTGCACGTTGGCTTATTAGTAATGAATGTCAAACCATTCATCGTGACGGAAATACCCTATTTCCCTAGCTTTGATAAATAGCTCCTGGAAATCCTGAATTTTTAATATAAGTCCTATATTTAGGGGCTTTCAGTTTCCGAAGGAGATAAAAGGCTCTTCAGAGACAGAGCTCTGGAAGTGCCTACTCTTCTGCGATTGCTAATGCCTATTTAAAACCAGTGTTATCTTTCTGATGTATGAATGCTATGCAGATATTGATTGATATGGTTTTTATGCTGGAAATCAAGGTGTTCATCATGATAAAGCAAAATATGTAACTGGAGAGGAAGCTGCATAATATCTAGATTTCTATATGAATGTTTTTGTTTTTACAGACTCTGACCAGTCTGGTTCCCATTTACACTAAGTCTGCTGTACCCCTGGCAGAGTAAAAGAGGACATAAATGTAGTATGTCAGGGTATTGTAAAGAGACCTTATTATAAATAAGAATCCAGCTCTCAGGTTTAGGTTTGGGCTTCCTTACCTGCCATGGAGAATACACAGCACATCCTGTGTAAGCGAATATATCGAGTTCCCTTGTTACAGCTGCAGCCACTGCAGGAATGTGATGTACAGTATTATATTAATACACTGACCACAACAAAGGGCATTTTGAATTATAAGTAGCAAATGCCCTGTGTCTTGTTTTAATGAATAATTAGTTAAGTGGTGACCAATCCCAAAGGTGCCCCTGAGCATGTGAACCCAAACCAACTAAAACAAACTTTGAAGAACAAGATGACCAATCTTATAGAAACTGCAGCAAAAGTACACAGAGTCTTCAGTGAAGCTGTTGCAAACTAATGCAGAGTCCCTCAGCCCTGATCATGCAGACTTTCAGTGGAACTGTTTATCTGTTTAGAGTTAGGCACGTGCATGTAAGTGGGGCCCTGACCTCTGTAAAGCCCTCTTCTGTGGGGGGATTCTCCTAAATAACACTGAGGTCCTGTAACAAAAATACTGCCCTCCCTGCAGTCTGCAGAACGGGAAGAAATTTGAAGAACCAGCTCTCTGCAGTCAACTCAGAAGAGCAAAAAACAACAAGGAGTCGTGTGGCACTTTGAGACTAAGAGATTTATTTTTCGCATGAGCTTTCGTGGGAGAAAATCCCACTTCCTCAGATGCTTCAAAGATGGGTGAATTTACAGAAAGGAATGAAACTAAATGGAAGGGGGTGTAAAACATAGGATCAGGTCATACAGTAACAGCAAATCAGAGCAGTTGTTAGGTTCAAACCATGGGAAGCCTGAAGTCAAATTACCCTTTGTAATGGGAAAAGAACCCATAGTCTTGATTCAGTCCTGCTTTTACAGAATTTAGCTTGCATATTAATTCGAGTTCAGCTGTTTCTCTTTGAAGTCTTGATGTCCCAGCCACATCCCTGACGACAGTCGTTAACAAATCATTCATCGAGTGATTAGAAAGATGGAAGTGCTCAGCAACGGGTTTCTTTGTTCTGTGATTTCTGATATCACCTCTGTGTTCATTCATCCTTTTACACAGCGATCGTCCTGTTTGTCCAATATATAAGGTGTTGGGGCATTTCTTGCACATGATGGCATAGACCACATTAGTAGATGAGCAGGTACTCTTGATGGAGTAGCAGGCTTGATTAGGGCCTATGATGGTATCTGTTGTGCAGATATGTGGGCAGACTTGGCAGCGTGGTTTGTTGCAGGGGTGTGTGCCTGGGACATCAAGACTTCAAAGAGAAACAAATCAAATCAAATCATAGGGCTGGAAGGGACCTCGTGAGATCATCGAGTCCAACCCCCTGGGAATTGAACCCAGGACCTTCTGCGTGTTAAGCAGAAACAGCTGAACTCTAATTAATATGCAAGCTAAATTCTGTTGTTTTTTTTTTGCTGGACTAGACTAACACGGCTATCCCCTTGGAAATTAACTCAGAAGAGAACAAAGTCATCCGAGCTTTGCCCTGCAGAGTTTGTTTTGAACTGTGAGACGAGGGGATCGTGTGTCCTGCCCGGCCTGTAGGTTGGAATGGCCAGCTATTCCAGTTTCACTGATTGAAGCCTCACTATTCCTTTTAAAAGGCAGTGTGCTAGATTCTTAGCCGTGTAAACCATTGAAGTTGGGGGGCCAAGGGGTGTCAATGCAATATATTCTCTGCTGATGTCAACCAATGTGGCTTCATTGAAGTCAATGAGACAGACTTGCAGCTCCTGTAAAATGGCATCACTGAATTCAGTGGTAGAAAGTATGATAGAATTCAGCTCCTCAGTTGGTGTAGATCAGTGTCACTCCATTGATTTAAAAGGAGCTATGGAGATGTACACCACCTGAGGATCTGCCCCACTACGTCTGGCATGCTCTGCGATATTTCTCTGCAGCTGATTTAGAGCATGGTCTGTAATTGCTGGATGCATGATGTGGTCAGTGACAATGCATGATCTGTGGCCAGTGTTCATGAAGTGAGCCCACAGATTCGATTTCTTCTCCTAGTGTCTCCTCCCTATGGCAGCAAGTGCGGGCGATACTATAAATGCAGCATACACATGGCTTGCAAGATGAGGCGGGCTTTGTGCTGCACCACTGGCGTCCAATAAAAAAAATTGGCAGTGACGGGCTCTGCTTCCAGCCTCTGTTGCCAGAAGCACAAGGAAATGGGTGGCCTGAACTGGGAAGCTCAGGAATGGATTTAAGCACTTTTTGTAGAAGTCACGACTGTGATTAGTAGAGCTCTGTGTGCATACAAAATATGGCTCCATATCCAATCGGCAAACATGATCTGCAGATATAAAGCTACTGGTCAGAATGTAAATTACTTGTAAAGGATAGCTTGTTAGGACAGATCCTGGTATGGGTTTTGTACAGCACCTAGCGGTTCTGAAGGGGGCTTCTAGTCCTAAGTTTTATCTCAGTATAGCCGAAGACATTCAAAAGCACCTGAGGATTTAGGGGCATGAGTCCCTGAGGATTTCCAGAGGGAATTGTGTTCATTCCTTTTGATGCTTTTGAAAATTTCCCCCTAAATGTTAAATAATATTAATCTGGGACATTAACTACAAGAAGGTGTAATACTTGGGGGAACATACTCTAGAGATTTCGAATGCATTTCCTTAAATGTTGTTGTGTGTAAAAAGATCCTTCAGTTGCTCATATATAGTAGACGGGAAGACACGTTAGAGGTTTTACATGGAATTTGGTTGTGCACTCCAACGTGTGCTCTCTGGGAAGTCTGTCCCACTTTGTCTGGATAGGTTTTAAGTTGCTAATTTCAACTAACAGTTTATTTTAACTAAATCATTAGTGTTTGGCATAGATTACAACACTGACTGAATTTGGGATTCCTATGAATACTGTAGGCTGACTTCAACAGCTATTTACTTGTGGATCAGCATTCGTTACTGTTAAAGAATCCCTTTTAATTTCACCCTCAAGGCTGCATTAGGTAGGCATATTTTTTCTGCTTTGCAGCCTTTGGATGGACATCTAAAGTCTTAGTTTTATGTGAGAAAAGCAAAAATACAGGTTCTGTAATACCTAACACATTTCTGTGTGCATATTTGCTGTTCCTAAAATTAACCAAACTTAGTGCTGCAAGTGCCTTGCTGGGGGACATTTAGTGATGGGATGGAAAAAGTAAGTGACAGTCAAGTCCGTCTGCTCACTGGTGAGGCTGTTATATTCAGGAAATTTGGAAGAAAAATCCCATTATGCTTTCAGGTGCAGCATTTGAAAAATGAGTTATAAATCATTGAGTGTGAAGTAGCCAAAGCAGCAATGGACCTTTCAAAGGCTGCTGTGTGCGGGGGGAAGTCTTCATACCTCAGCTTTGTAAACATTTACCCACTATGAAGTGTCTGGCTCAAAAATTGATAAAGTGGGCTCAGTCTTTCATCCTTCAAGTGGATAATCTGTTTCATACAATTTCCTGGTGACTTTTAAGACCAGCCCACAAAAGCTGAAGCTGTCTGGACTGTGTGTGGGTATTTATTAAAGAGCTTATTATGCGTCTTTCTCATAAGGTTACAGGGTTTGTGCAGCTGTCATTGTTCAAAATTTTCTGTCTCCATGCTGTTGTGCAGTGTCCTGCCTATGGTTGCTGCCCTCTTATCCAGAGACTTTTCAGTTCTGTGATGCCCGATATATATAACATGTCAGACACTTGGGGGTAGAAGGTGCTCTATAAACGTAAAATACTGAAATGTACTCCTGTGTAACTGAGACATGCAATATGACAGGGCAGTTATCTCATAGATACGTCTCCCAGGAAACAGATGGAGCCTCATGATCATGAACTGCAATGATGCTGGATTACTGAGAAGGCATTTGTGTCAGCATAGCAAATACCAAATTGCTTAAGCCCAGATTCTCAAAGGTACCTATGTTCCATTGAAATCAGTGGGAGTTAGGTACCTAAATACTTTTGACGATCTAGGCCTTAATGAACATGAAATCCAGAGTTAAATCACTTTTTGAAATTCTACTTGACATTTTAATACATGACTTGTTAAATAAAGATTACTGCTGAGATTTTCAAAGTTAAAGTTCACAAGAATTGGGCATCCAAATCTATGAGATAGCTTGGAAATCACCCCCGAAGGGTTTGTTTTCCCTTAGTGAGGGCTGCTGGGTCCTAGCGACTTTGGTTGAGGATAGCTGGTTTGACTAGTACAAATGAAAAAAACTAAAACTAGCATATTTGTTTATTGCTTGAGCTTTCATGGGAGAAAATCCCACTTCTTCAGACATTTTGAAGATGGGGAACTCTTCAAAACATTCTCTTCAAGGGATGCATTTTGGTAACTTTGTCAGCACCAGTCTACAAACTTTCAGAGCCTTTTTTTGGTGATGGTTTTGCAACATTAAGCCTCGATCCAGCAAAAGCACAGAAGCACATGTGTAACTTTATGGATGCGAACCATCCCACTGATAGGCTTTCAGTTAAGTACTTTGTTGGATCAAGGCCTTGGTTACCCAACTATGTTCGTTTCCTGGGTCAGTTCTTAGTGGTAGTGCTTACATTTGTTCATCACTTTAAATGTTTTTCTAAATCATTGCATGTAAAATGTACCATGGGCCACTTAAGTATTAGGAGCCATGGAGTGCTCATAACTAACGGCTTACCTGTTTCATTACTCACACAGTGCTTTGCACTTTTGGGGAAGTCAAGGCTGCATAGCAAAGACACCCAGCTGTTCATTGCTTAGTTGTTTTGCGCTCATTTGCTGCAAAGGTTTCCAGAAATAAATTAGTGCATAAGTCTCAGTTTCTGGACCACTGTGATCCACAAACCTCCACTGAACGAGACAAGCATCGTAGCTTACACAGCACCTACAGTTTCCATAGTAAAAGTTCCCTTGCCTCTGTTTTTTCGCCCTGGACTTGTGCACTGCTGTGGAATTCCAGATGTTCAAATGCCTGCCTCCCACCAAAACTGCAGAGCGATCCATGAACTGGGGAAGACCAGCATTCAGCCCCCTAAGCCATTTTATGATTCTCGCTCTTCTCTCTGGCCCAGTGACTGTTTGTTGTGGACACTTACTTAGGGTCACTGGGCTAATGAGAGAAAGTGAGATGAGAGATCCTGCACCAACCCTTTTTTCATCCTTTAATCCACAGTGGAACAGCTTCAACAGGTGAGACTGAGGTAAATGGCCTGGTGGTTAGTGCACTTCCCTGTCATGTGAGGTTTAAGCCCTCTTTCAAGGATGAGGACAGAAGGGAGATCCATGTTCAAATCACAGCTTCCTCTCTGCTTGAGAAGGGAATTTAACATAGGTCTCCCACATGCCAAGGGAGCATTCTAACCAGTAGGTTCTGAAGTGGACATACTTAAGATCACAGTGGTGGTCTTTGATTTTCTGGGCCCCGTGACACCCAGCATTGCAACTCCTGTGTCACTGTGTGGATTCCCTCAGACTCATTATCTTAACAATGGCATGTGGCATCCATTCAGCCATGCATACTTGTCTAATTTGCCATTGGGCAGGTTGGGCTAAGTTACACTCCAATCTTTACTGTGGTTTAAATTGCAAGTGGATGAGGTTGGATGGCAATTAGCACTGATTGGCAGAGGAGTGGTCGTCTGGCAAAGCAGTCCATCTGAGATGCTGTTTTTTGTGTCACAAAGACAAGATGGATCAAAGAATACTCTAGGGACAGGAACACATAAAAGCATGTAAGCCTGAAAGATGCCTTACCTCACCAGTTTTTCACAGGTGCCAAAAGTCCAAATTAGTGATGAATCATTCTTATGTGCCTGTGCTCACTGATTCCAGGAGGCTGGCTGTATTGTCTTTTTCACAATTTCCCCTCTGTTAATTGCAGTAAAGGAAACTGAAAGGAATGGCAGCTAAGACAACTTATAACTGTCTGCCTGTATCTATCTCGTTCTAACAAATAAATTGGATAAGTATTTGTGGTTTGCCTGCCTGACTCTCAGTTACGGTTCCCTAGAGCACAGAAGGAAAGTTCAGTTAGAACCTGATTGAAAAATAGAGATCTCAGGCATCCTGGTGGGTTGCACTGGAGGCTTTGCTCTCATTATCTCAGGATCCAGAGCATATCATCAGAGAGACTTAAATTCTCTATTTTAATTTTTTTTAAGACACCCCTGAGTCATAGTGGTACCTTTTCAGCATGTCTTGGCTGGATTTAACTTTTCCCAAGCATATGTTTTCTTTTTTCTTTACAATGAAGCATTAAAAAATTATTGATAGAAGAATAAAATCCTTATAAAAATTAGCTGTTTATAAACTATTTTGTGAACCCTGTTCGTTACAAATTCAATTATTAACATAGGAAGTGGTTGATTTTTAAAAGTCTTTATTCTTTGTGAGGTCCTTCCTGTTCTACAATTCTATGATTGTATGTAACATATTTGTTTTTTAATACGATCACATGGGCTTGGACAAAGTGTCTTTTTCTTAGAAAGCTTTCATGGAAGCAGTTTTAAAGTAAACCGTTTTAAAATTGATTTTAATTTTAAACCAAAGTCTTACAAGAGAATAAAAGATTCCATTGTACAAACACATAAAGTAGGAACCAAGAATAGACATTTCACTTAAATTGGTAAAACAAAATCTCGATAATGATCAGTCAATTGATATGCTGTGACATCTCCTTCTGCTAACCAGCATGCTTTCACTGTTCATTGTTCCTGTCTTTCCTCCCTCCTCATCTGTCTAGAGATTTGTTTGTGTGGACAGGAGGTGAGTTAGAGGCAAAAATCTAAGTTCTAGCTGGAGCTAATGCTGCAGGGAAAATAAGCCCTTGTGATCATTGGTAAACTTCTGCAAATCTACATCAAACCACTTTATATCCATGGATATCATAGAATCATAGAATCCTAAGGTTGGAAGGGACCTCATAGGTCATCTAGTCCAACCCCCAATCTGTGGATCATGTTTGCACATCAGATGCAACTTGAAATTCTGTATCTGTGCAGGGCTCTAATAATTTCCTGCTGTTTAACAAAAGAGCTGTTCTCTGATAGCATTTTATCTCTGTGCAATATACCTGATAAATTAATAAAAACTTTTCAAGTCGTCCATTGTACTAATGTACCAACTGTTATTTTAATAGTTGACTTTGTAATAGGTGGGATTATGAAATACATGAGGAGAACAAGACTATTCAGTATAAGAGTGTAACTATTTATAAAATGATTTTGGAGAGATGTAAACCCTCCAGTTAAGGTATAAACCCATAAACCAAAGACTAATTACTGGGAGCTACAATGAACTTTCCCTTGGGGCAGTTTATCCCACCACTGCCTCTACAGGGTTCTTATGCTGTCCTCTGAAACATGTGGTGTTGGCCACTGTCAGAGATGGCAGTGGACTAGGGGACCATGAGTGTAACCGAGGCCCGAAATTGCTATATCTGAGCAGTGGGAAGGCTGGACAAGACTTGTCAGACTGGCCAGAACTGCTCCATGCCAGTGAGGCCTGCTAAGCCGTGATCACCTTATGAGGACGCTGACAAAGGCCCCTACCATTTGCAGTAGATATAACTAGGCTAGGTAAAAACCCCACAACAATGGAGAAGGATCCCTGCCCTGACTAGGAGCTGGGTGATCCAGTCAAGATTGCCCTTTCTAGCTTCCACGGTGCTGTGAAGTGTGTATCCCATGATTACATTAACCACCTCAGTGGCTGAATTTGGTGCAGCTCCCTGTGATGTTTCTTGTTCCCTGAGCAATGATGATGGTATCTATGGGTGGCCAGCAGGAAGAGGAAGACTGGATTGTAGTCCTCCCCCTTGTCAGGAGGATAGGGTAGCTGGTGGTGGGGACTGGAAGAGCCATGCATGACTAGGGGTCCTAGCGAAGAACTTGGGTGGGCAACAGCGATTGACAGAAATCAGGACCAGATTGAGGGAGGGTTTTCTGATGGAGAGGAAACCCGAAAGGGGTCTAGGTGGAGGAGAAGGAGACCAGGGCCGAAGGGTGAGGTATTTGAGGGGAAACATTATGGAGCACCTGCCAGATTGCTAAGGAAACTGAGAACTGGGGTTTTTGGGATGTTGCTGTGGGGTAAAAGAGCTTGGAGTGGTCCAGATAAAGGACCTGTGTGAGCCTTCCTCTTTCTACCCCTGTCCCTATTAACCTTCTCCCCACTCCACCCTCATCTCTCCCATCGCTCTTGGAGCCTCCTGAATCACTGGTATAACCAGTGATTCTTCTTCCCTTAAGTGGCAGCTTAATACTGAATGATAGCCAGCAGTGGAACACTAGGAGCAGAGAGAAGCCGGCTCCGAAGTAGCCAGGAGGGGGATTTGGCTGTACCCAATTTAAGGGCCTGTATTTCCCCCCTGGGGTCCCCAGTTAAAGTCTTCTCAATCCCAGCTCTCACCTGTCTTGGCCAGAGTCCCACCTCTCATGTCCTTCTGTCCTGGGGGTTTGAGGCTGCATCACTCCTTGATCTACACCATGTTATGCTCAGCAAGCCAGACTGCCTAAAAGCCAGCATCTGCGCTTTGCCTTTGCAAGGTCTCCTGTAACCCAGGTATTGCCCCCAGTCACATGTTCCCACACAGCTCCTTTTCAGCAAGCACTCTAATTCTTAAGGTAAAAGTGTTAAGGTAAAAGCATATAAAAACCCACACCCATGCTAAAAAGCTTGCCAGGTACCACTTCCAACTCCACCCTAGTGCTCTAATGGGTGTCAGTAGTCCTATAGACTCCACAACGGGCATTCCCATGCGGTTACAAGTTCATAATGGTCTTTAGATCAGGAAACAGAATGAAAGGCTTGAGTCAGTTTAAACTCAGGCTGTATATCCAAAAATCCTTTCTTTGACAGTTGGTTTCTGGAGAGCCCAGTCGAAAGCAGAAAGTGTGAGCCTCCCCAAGAGGTGGCACCTCTCTATAACCTGAGTGATTTTCCTACTATTTTCACTTCCTGGAGGAATGCTGGGCATCCTTCCGTGGAGTGTGCACATTTCCTGGCTTACAATGACATGCAAGCCATTCATGTGCTTGAGGCAATATGGCATCCCAAAGATACTGACAGAGGCTGCCTTGTCTGTCCCGTCCTGCAGCCCTGCTGAATGCTGAAGGAATGTGTTTATCATCAATGATGCCTGATACGTCAGCAGCTCTGCAAACTTAAAATGGACTCTTTTTGGTTTTCGTGCTTACTGCAGCTAGAGATTCAAAGTCTGCTGGGGCTAGTTGTATAGAGAACACAGCAATAGTGGCAGGGGGTTGGTATGACAACTGTTTTAACAGAGGAGTAATTACTGCAGCTCAGTCACCTTCTCTCAGCCAGAGGAAGAACAGGGTATGTAGCTTAAATCCCGTACCCTGCTCTGAACTAATCTCTCAGTAATGTCAAATGCAGACTTTATCAGAGTTAAATAGTTAATGGGGATGCCAGCCATAAAATAACCAAGAGATTGTAATAGCTTAAAGCGTTTAGAATTTGGGGGGAGCTTAAAGAGTATTAGAGTTGCTACGCAGATGAGCTGAGCAGTTTAAAAGTCAAATTTCATTTACAAGCTACAAATCCTTGAAATGACGACATGGGCACATGTATGTGAATACCAGAATTTATGGCTCACATTGCTGCAACTTCAGTTCTCAAGCAGCAAAAATACTGTTACATGTGAATGCCTATCTTAATTGGGACTTGATGATGTCTGTTAGCCGGCTGTTTTTTAGTAGGGGAGGCATGTGTTTCTTGAAATTTAGAGTGAGATGTGAATGTTTAAAGGAACATTCCACCTGTTCGCTCCCAGGATTTAAATGTCTCCCTGCTGCCTATTCAAGGTGTCATGATCATTCACATTGCCATGTTGCTGTTTCCAGCCATGTTGTTATGAGTCATGTATTAATCTTGATATTTGGTGTTCTTTTTAGAGGCCCATCTCTTTCGACTCAGGTTGATATGTGAGAATCTCAGCTTCCATTTAACAGAAATAAGTTGCCAGTCCTCCAGTAGGGAAAAGCTTGAAAATGTGCACCTTAAATGGTCAGAGGCCAAAGGCAAAGAAGCAGCAGCCCAGATTTATTAAAGTCTTGTGATTTGGGGCAGGGACTGATTTGTGAGTATCAAATGATGCGGGTTGGCAACCTTCCCCCGTTTAATGGGCAGGAGTCTTCCTGAGGCATAAGCCACATCCCCCAGAAAGTTAAAAAATGTAAGCCAATATAGTTTGTGTGATGGACTAATATATGTCTGTCTGAATCACAGTCAGGTTGTGACCTTCACTTGATGTTGTAGCCATCCTTTGGAAGAGCGTGGCTTGCATTTTGAGTACATAGCTGTGATTGCATGGAGATGTTAAGGGCAGATCAAGGCAGCTTAGTGTCATGCCAAACACTTCGCAGACAGACAAGTCGTAAGAGTCATCAATGATCTTTGCCTTGACAATAGCTTTGGCACAGGGAATGGTCCCGCTTGGACTCCAGGTAGGGTGGGACTTCAACCACCTGATGAGTTCTGTAGCAGGCTAGGTGATCATATGACAGAGGGGCAGAAACCTTATTTAAGTTTAGACTAGTCTGGCTCCCAAACTTGTGTAGATGAAGTTTATGGTATAGCTGTCTAATTACCATCTGTGGAAGAGGGTTTAGTTACTTTCACCAGTCTCTTCTAGTCCTGGTGCTCCTCTAACAAAGTAAGTAGATGGCTTGTTAATTCAGACTCTTCACCCATCTGTCTCATGCCTTAACCTAGAGAGACAATTCAGCTGTCCCATCTCCTTACAGTGCTTCTGGAGGAGTAGGTTAGATTGTCAGGGGACCATTGTGAATTTCAAGAGCCAAGCCCTGCCCCTTTGTAGATACATCAGAAGAAGCAACATCTGAACAACTCCAAGCACTGTGATGACACTTGGGGCCAGAATATGACCAAAGGGCAACAAATGTCCCCTGTGGGTTGTGGGCGGCTATTCTGCTACTGCAGGATCAGCATAGGGGTGATGTATGTGGCCTTAGGTTACTGCCACTTGCAACCCACATGTTGGGGGTGATGGGCGCTACTGCTTTACACTCTAGCCAAATCCAGAATCCAGGCCAGCACAAAGGTGGTTTGTTTACGCATTCAACCTTAGGTGCTGTACCTCACAGGAACCGTTAAGGATTCTTTCAACACATCAGCAAAGTGTGAACCAGCCAAGACACTGCTGTTCTCTAAGGCTACGTCCATACATACATCGTTATTTCAAAATAAGTTATTTCGAAATGAGTTATTTTGAAATAAAGTCCTTATTTCAAAATAAGGTAATTTGAATTAAGGGAAAAGCTCAAAGCGAAATAGCATGTCCAAACACAGGACTTGCTATTTCTCTTTAGGAGAGGGGCACCATGGGAGGTGTGGCAACATGGCCCCCTCCCTGGGCCATGCCCCCACCCAATATAGGCTAAAACGAAGGCACCCTGGGAAAGAGAAGGGTAAAAGTGTCATTTTGAAATAATGGTTATTTTGAAATAACACGTCCGAACGGCATTATTTCGAAATAACCATTTCAAAATAACAGCCGTTTCGATTTAAAGGAGGTTTAAGCTATTTCGAATTGATGGAGCCTGTCATTTCAAAATAAGAATACGTCATGGGGACCTAATCTCTCTTATTTTGAAATAACCAGTGTTATTTCAAAATAAGAGAGACATGTGGGCATGCCCTAAGAGATTGCATGGATTTGAATGACACTCAGATTCCTGCTCCTGCAGACATCAAGTGTTGTGACATTGTGATGCTCACTTTGCTTTAAAGGTATCACTCAGACTGCCAAGTCATTCTTGCATCATTATTTACTGTATCCTGGGATTAATTTCAGTCATTCTCATTCAAAAGCGCATTATGCACCAGTGAAAGTCAATCTATGCAGAGCTGTATACGGGTGTACCAGAGAATGGTGTGACCATTGAATGCTCTCCTACGCTCATCTCTGTGCTCCATCAGCACAGCAGAAGCTCTGCTAGTTTACATTTAGCCTCCAGGGGAGAAAGACTTAGGCTTTTTGTGTTTATTCTCAGGCCTGTTGCTGTAAATTGATGACCTCCTGCTTTAAAAAAACAGAAACTTACTCAACTGTTTCCTTGCTACTGGTTCAGCTTCCTTTTGTTTCCTTCTGAATTTTGAAGTTAAAGCCATGTCCTGCTGAATCTGCACAGAGGTGTGTGTGTGTGCACATATACGTCCTCTTTTGTCCTCCATCCTCCACTGTCCACCCCTCTTTACAAGTCGTCAGCATTACCCAAGGCCAGGAAAAATCAATATTTGCAGATAAGGACTATGAGAGCACTACAGGAAGTGACAAGCTCAGTTTTTAGGAGGGATGTTTGGGATTTGAAAGAAGAAAGCCGAGCAAACCAAGCACTGGTACTCAGGCTGGAATGCTCAAGTAATCTGTGGTGACCTGAGACAGGTCAGATGAAGTCTATCGGAAATGCCGTTTCAGGTCAGGAAGGAGAAATGGTTTTATTTCAGTGAGAAACTTACACAAGAGACATCCTAGCACTGCAGCCGACAAGGCACAGTAAGGAGTGTATAACTTTGTGTTGCTGTCTGAGGGAACTACCTGCCCTTGAGTGGGCAGCCTGGGACCTTTATCCAAAACTGCTAGTCAACAACATTTTCCAGTCCCCTGGGCCCAGACATTGTGTGCCTGTTTGTAGAGTCTTGTATATTCTCTTGCTCTAGCCATCTGTTGTGGACCATAGAACCTGATCCAGCTTTGGCTGCTGGAAGGAGCCATCACTGAAGTGGTAACAGCTTTAAGCATCATTCCTGTTTGAGTACAGAAAGGACAGAGGGAATGGGGAGAGCAACAGCACTTGGAGAAGAAGCAAGGAGTCCCGTGGCACTTAAATACTAAAAAAAATTATTTATTGCATGAGCTTTTGTGGGAGAAAATCCCACTTCGACTGATGCCTTGAAGATGGGGGAACGTGGAGAGTTATCTAAGCTTGCAGCCTCTCTCTCCCTGGTCAGAGTTATTTGGTAATAGCTCATGCACAGGGGTAGGTTGAAAACTGACTCTAGTTTCAAGGAAAATTTCTAAGTTGCTCCTGTTTAAAAGTTTCTGAAGTTGACTCATTTTTCACCACAGTTACTCTGAAGCTGCTCTTCAGACCTGCACTAAATGTGAACTCAGGGTTTCTCAGTCACTTCAAAAGGGAATAAAGTGCAAGTGGTGGGACTTCTATTTCCGTGAGTTTCACTTATTGGGGAAGGGACATTTAGCTTTTTTAAACAAAGGTGATTCATAACAGTGCCCTACAAGTAGTAGTCCCTCAACCATCCTCTTCTGATTGCAAATACCAGCTGTTACAGACTGGGCTGCATGCCTGTAGTGGACACTCACCAGTTGGTTGCAAATAGATCCAACCTTGGAACCCAGGTGCTTCCAAACCAGCGGGGTCTAGGTAGCGTCCAGTTCTTGCTTCTAACTCTGGACCTTCCAGGCACATACCTGGTACAGATTGGCTGTGTTCCCCCTTCCTTGGGAAGTGGGACTCCACAGTCCAAATGCTCCAGGCCCAGAAACCAGTGCTAGACCACCCCAAGTCTCCCCAAATGTTTATGCATGCTTGTCCTGGGGGTCCACACCACTGTGGATGTTTGGGGTTATACGTTAATTCTTCAGGGACCATGAGGCAGGAAAGCAAGGAACACAGACTTTGCACAGGAGTGTCTAGAACCAGAAACTTTTACTCTCAGACCCTACAGGAGTTACAGATCTTTGGGCAAAAGAGCAAAACTCTACATGCTGTCCCCTATGAATATGGCCACCCTTCAGGGGAGTCTTTAGGCCTGGTTGTGCTTGTCAAGCAGGTAAGCTGCCTCCTTCCCTCTGCTTCCTGCAGTCCCTGAGAAAGAGTAGCTGGCCTGATTCTGTCCTTAAATCCAGCCTTGGTCCTTCATCTTCAACAGGCATGCTTTTACTCCTGAGCTACTAGAGAATTCCTTTAGTAGTATATCCTGTGTCCTCTCTATAGGCCACCAAAGACAACATGAAAAATTGATTCAGAGCATAATAATTTATTATGTGTATACAGTAGTGTTATTATGTGTATACAGTAGTGACTGGGGGCCATTGTGTTGGGTGCTATACAAACCGAGTAAAATGGTATGACAGCATATTTCAACTATATTGTTTAATGCTATATTGTTTAGAAATCCTGCCATTCTTTCAAAAGTTGCCTAAAGCATTATTTTAGAGCCCTGGAAATGGATTGACTTGGAAACATATGCAGTATAGCAGAAGAAAAAATAATTGGGTCAACAACATTTGCAAAACCAGGAGACCCCCTAGAGCAGACAGCCCAACAGCCAAATGTTTTGTCACCAATTTTGGATCAGCTAATTCCCAAGCTCAAACAGCTGTTTGGTTTTACTATAGCAAAAAAAAAAAAAAAAAAAAAGAGGCTTAAGAGCCTTTTCAGTTCAATCTAAGCCATAGGTCCCATGGCCCAATGAAATGTTATCCATTTTGGTACCAAAATATTAAGAGGGACAAGGTGGAAAAGGTAATGTCTTTTATTGGACCAACATCCATTAGTGAGAGAGAGAAGTTTTGAACCACAAAGAAGTGCTTTCATAGATTCATAGAACTGGAAGGGACCATGAAAGGTCATTGAGTCCAGTCCTCTGCACACATGGCAGGACCAAATACCCTCTTAAACCATCCCTGACAGATGCTTGTCCCACCTGCTCTTAAAAATTTCCAGTGATGGAGATTCCACAACCTGCCTAGGCAACTTATTCTAGTGGTTAATCACCCTGACAGTCAGGAATTTTTTACTAATGTCCAACCTAAACCTCCCTTGCTGTAATATAAGCCCATTGTTTCTTGTTCTATCATCAGTGGTTAAGGAGAACAATTTTTCTTCCTCTTCCTTGTGTGGCTTGAAAACTTCTCTCCCACCAACAGAAGTATGATCCAGTAAAAGACATTACTGCATCCATCTCATGTCTCTTGGGGTCTAAATCACTTAGAGACTCCTGAAAATTTTACCCATTACTCCTTTCAAAGTCACAGACCTCCCTTATGGGCCAGAGTCTGTCCTCAGCTATGGGCATGTGACCCTCCTTTGGTTTCAGTGAGAGCTGCTCATGTCTGTCTAGGGGCAGAATCTGGTGCTAGAATATGGAGACCAGTTACTTAACTTCGACCAAGATGTTTCACAATGGCTAGAGGTTTTGCCATGTCCAAATGTTCAAAAGTTGTGAGACTGATACAGAACAATGACATTTAGAAATACATTGTTTTTTGGTACTTTTTCTTTGCCTGTTGGATTTTGAAGTTTTTAGGGAGGGGGGTGATGTCATATTTTCAGTCTGTTCTTTGTCATCGTGAGGGCTAGGTATTGACTTTGGAAAAAAGTGAAAGCTGAGGTACTTATCTAATCACTTAATTCGAAGAGTTAGGGCTTTAAACATCGAATGCCTTTCAATGATTAGGCAGTTCTGGACCCGTGATTATGGATGCTATGGTTCTTGAGACACCTTAAAAAGAACCTGATTCTAGAAACTTCTGAACAATCCACTTCTGAAATTCAGCCCCCTATAAGGTGTTACAGCATGGGTAGATCACTGGACCAAATCACTGGTCTATCTTGAAAAAATCTTGACCTAGATGAGTAACAGCTTGGCTAAATTCTGAGTCCCACACCCCAGACGGTTAACTCAAAGTATAAATCACATGGTTGAAAAAAAATGCTTAAGTGATACGATGAACCAATGGTTAGCTCAATAACCTAGTACTAGGGACATCTGGGTTCAAGAGCCGGTTTTCTTGCATGACCTCGGACAAGTCACTGGCCTCACCTGTGCACTGAAGGAAACAACATTGCTCTACCTCACAAGATTGTTAATGCATACACTAAAGATTGTTATCGGATACTCTGGTAATGAAGATTGAGTTTTACCCCACTGAAGTCCTGGGGAGACTTCTGACAATGTGAAGAATTTCCATAAATTAGCTGTCATATCACACTGCTTGCAGAGAAGGTGCTTGGTTGTATTTTGTGTGCTAATGTTTTCCAGGGTTTAGCTACAAATATCTCAAAGATACCTCAGTTTTCATGCAAATACTTAGCAAGCTTTTCTTTGTCCAGCATCCACTGTCTAAAATCTTTCAGCTTGACAGATGAGCAAGACAGATGTTCAGTTTGTCACTGTAATGTTTACTTTAATTTTAGAATTTCCTAAAAATGCAGTTAGAAGGCCAGGTTAAGAAAAATGTCATGGGCGAATCTTTGTTCAGGGTCATACTTCAGTCTGATGATACTGTGCTTTATGCAATGATATGGAAAATGTTATCATTGTCTTATTAGAACTAATGAATGTGGTTTCAAAAATGTCACACTATAAAATAAATTGGCTTAAACTGGAGATTTTCCCACTGAGTAAACTGTTGACAGACTTCAGTATGCACATTTTTATTTGCATCAGACACAGCATTTTGGAATCCCTAAGACCTGGGAGGAATAGTCATCGATAGTTTTGATAGCATGCAGACTTGAACTGGTTTAGTTAAAACAATGTAGAGCTCTGTGTGAATCCCTGTAAGTTGCTTTAGAAATAACTTGTATTCATTTTACTTAAGTCAATCCCTTTTCTATTTAAGATAAAGCAATTTAAGCCATTTAAAACCATTCTTACTGTCTACACATGTGATTTCTAGGTTTAATTGAAGAGGTGCAAGTTTACCATTTTCCACCAAAAGTTAATATTTAAGACTGCTACTAGAAAGATTCCCCCCTTGTGTTGATATATTATTCCCTATGTATCGGAGCAGAAGGGTGATATGCTTGTTTAAGTGCTGATCTGGTTCACAAGATACCCAGTTTTTATTCCTTGTTCCCCTGTAGACTTCCTGTGTATCCTAGTATTTCAGGCTCTGTGCCACCGTCCCTTATCTCTAAAATGGGGGTAAGAGTCTGTGGCCTATCTCACAGAAGTGTTAAGGATAAAGGTGTTGAAGAGTTCAAGATAGTTACATACTACAGTGATGGAGACCAGTGTCACATTCCGGGGTTCAGTCCTGGCCAGGGAGGGGTTATGTGACCACCTGCTCCACAACCCTGGGTGCCATACAATGCTTTGTTGTTATGACTCTCAGTCTAGGTCATTCACAAATGGCCAAACACCACACAGGTCACACACTGGCCAGCCACTCTGACCCCAGTAGCCTTTCATCAGCACTGCAGTCACACTTTGGCTTCCACCAGCCTTGGCTACTACTTTCAGGGTGACCCCAACACATTCTCAGTCTTAAATTTTCCAAAATCTCCCGGGCAGTTCAAATATTAAAGGCTGGTTGCACTGGTCTAACTGGGCCTTAAATGTTTCCAAGGATGGAGATTCTACCACCTCCCTAGGTAACCCATTCCAACGGTTCACCACCCTCCTAATGAGAAAGTTTTTCCTAATATCCAACCTTGACCGCCCCAGCTGCAGCTTTGATGAAGGGTGAAGGAAAAATGGGCATATTTCCTCTCCACTTTCTTAGAATTTTTGGTCTAAAAAGTAACTTAGTTGTGGGTTGTATTTCCTTGATACTACCTCCCCTCTTCGTAGTTGAGCTTCACTTGTGGGGAGTCCTGTGGAGCGATGCTGTCAGGGTAAGAGATTAATAGGTTTTTAAGGCCAGAAGGTATCATTAGATCATCTAGTCAGGCCTACTTTAATATCACAGGCCATTAAATTTCACCAGGTTACCTCCAGTTATGTGTGGTTAGATGACTTTCTGAAAGATATGCTTTAGCCAAAGTTGATTTGAAGACATCAAAAGAGAGAGAATCCGTCATTTGCTTGGTAGTTTGTTCAAATGACCAATCACCCTGAGTGTTAAAAAATAAAATAAAATAAAATAAAATAAAATAAAATAAAATAAAAAAGGGTGCCTTATTTCTGATTTGTAGTAGGCAAATTCAAATTAGAAATCAGAGCTATGTAAATAAAAGCTAATACATGTTCATGTAAGACATTGGATTGTTTTGAAAACTCTTTATGAATTAGAGTAATAATTTATGCCCAGAGTGAATAATAGACCGTACGTGGATATAAAATGTATATGTGTATCTCATTGGCTATGCACAAAAATGGTCTCTAGATCTGAATTGTTTTCCACAGATTTGCAGGATTCTATGGATAAAACCATCCTGCATCATTTCGTTCTATGAAAGACAGCCTACAGCCACAAAACCACCCCAAATACAATTTTCGGGAAGTTTGCACAAACATCTGTCTGGTGACATCATGCTAATTCTGCATAGCTTTGTCAGTTGTTAATCAACTTTAAGTTGATTATCTGATTGCTTTTGAAAGAAAAAACAGAGTACTAGGCATGCTAAACAGTCAAACTTCAAAGGCTAAGATTGGGCTCTCTGTATATTTTTAGGACAAGAATTTTAATTATTGTTTGTTGAATATTTGAAGGAATTATTAATACAATTTATATCCCAATGTTGTCTTATCTAAAGTCTCTGTTAGTGAAGTTTAATAAATGACTTCTTGATAGCAGTTCCCTACTGACAGAAAGCTACAGCACCATCAATTAAAATTAAGCCCAAATGATGATAAATTTTTACAGCTGGCTTTTAATTAAAAGGAGTTATCTGGAAAGAATATGTCACTTTCACCTTCTCCCCACCTCCCAAGTCGTTTCTAAATTTTTCAAAGAATTCTTTTTGAGACGATAAACATATGCAACGTTGCAATCTTTAGGGAGCAAATGCAGTAACTGCAATCTAGTGAGTTGCAAATTTGATCCTGTTCCAGCTAACTGTTCCCGACATTTTCCTTCAAAAGCAATCAGATAATCATCTTCCTTCAAAGAGAACAGATTATTATGTTAACCCTATAAGGTGATGCTGCAAGAGCTACAAAAGTCTGCCTAGAAGGCAAACTCTATTTTCTTCCAGTGTTCCCTTTGCTCCTGTAGGCTCATAACTGACTCCTTTTTGCTCACTCTACAGTCTGTTAACTTTATACCAAAGGGCCTTCTGTGCAGCATCATGTGAACCTGCTGGTATCAAAGGTAATTTCATCTGGATGTTCAAGGGCAGAGAGCCACTTTGAATAATATTCTCCCTCTTTTTTTTATTATTCCTATACATGTCCTACCATTTTCATCTTTCTAATGTATTGTTTCCCTACTTAGGGTTTGTTCTTTCCTCACCTTTGCTCCAGTAAAGGCCAACTCATTGTTGTGCAATGTTTTGCAACATCCAGAGTTATTTCATAAGTGTTTCTCAGCAAAAGCATGAAATCCAAATATTAATGTGTCAGGATATTTCAAAGAGAATGTACAGTGAGCTGTCTGAAACGTGCAATTCTGGAGTACAGATTTCTTCAGCAGGCTAAATAAAACCCAAGACATGAAAAAAGTTGGTTTCTTTTTTCAAACATCTCTGTTCTATTTGAAAGAGTAATCACTGTCCAACTTAGAAGACATAGATGGTGAATATTAAAGAAATTAAACTGAAACAAGGAGCTAGTGTATATGTGACATGATTCATGAGTTTAAGATCAAAGGCAAAATTAGCATGCTTGCTTTCTTAAAACTTTCAACGTCTCTGTGACATCAGCCCTAGCATCTTCATCAAAAGCTTTCTGTGAAAGGTACAGATCATTTTAGGCTATTTCTAATGAAAAATTGTCTGTCTTGTGTCCTGGGACACATGAGAGTTCATGTTTTGGACTCATGTTCTCCTCTCTGTAAAGAGATTTAGAAGCATTTGTCTTTCTGAATGGTCATTGGTGCGAGGCCAGATCTGTTCTCAGGTAGTCATTGCATGTCCCAAGTCACTACCTCTGGTGCGTCGCTAGTGGCTCCTGCCTTCTCAAGATAGTTAAACAGAGGTTCCACTATAAATGGCTTAAGATTGAAAATCAGTTTTAATTAGGATAAGCTACTTTCCTTCTTTAGATCATCAGTGGTGTTGAGATCCAGGAACAACATCAGAAGAGCTCTCTTAGACATGTATATTCTTCAGATGCCCACCTCTTTGGATTTTTAGCCCATATCTTTGTTTACTAAATAGTTACTAAAAGGTAACTGTGAATGATGAAACAGTGATATAATGAAGGAGTTGCGCTCTGATTTGTTTATATTCTGTGGAGTCTCTGCAGTGGATAGAACAGCTCTTCATTTCTTGGCAAGGCTTTTCTTTCAAATTGATGCTTCTCGATTTGCATGTCAGAAGGGGGGCTAGTACCAGTGAATACTCTTAAGGTTGCCCAACACCCTTATAGAATCCGGTCCTCTGTTGCTTTTAGCTTTTCCAGATCTTAATCACAGGTGCTGAACTCCTCTGTGCTGATTTTGAAATGTTTGCTGTTTCTGAAAACGAGGGTAATTAAAAACCTGGTTCTTTTCTCTGTATTAAAAATGCTAGCAAATTCTTTGATCAGCTCTAGCAACCCATGGTTTGGAGCAGGATTTGGCATGGGGTGGTTCTTGTGACACAACTGTGCCTTTTGCTGTTCCCAAGAAAATTGCCCCAAATTCAGCCAAATTATTAGCCTTTGAAAAATTGCAGGTTGCATATACCCAGCTGAGGCATCTTAGAATTTTAAGCAGCCAAATTCCCTGAATATTCCACCTGCACCAGCACCAGCCTTGGGTTGAGAGGACTCCCTTCCTCCCCCCACCCACACACTGCTCATGCATTATGGTGCAGTCTTTAATTAGATGATCACAAAGTATTTTTTCCATAGGATCTCTGCCTCATTCAGTGAGCAGGTTGGGCCTGTGGAGCGAAGAATTAGTATGGTGTAGTGCTGGAGGCTGTCTGTAGGACTGCTGCTTCATTTGTTGCAGAAGCTGGATGGTGTGCAGTGAATGGTAGAGGGGGTTGCAGGGTGAGAAAGGAGGGTCTCTTGGTTAAGGCAGGTGAATGCTGCCCAGGAGACTTGGACTCTCTCCAGCTTCTGCCACAGAGTCCTTGTGCGATGCTGAGCAAGTCACTTACATAACACTTTTCACACGTGGTCATTAACTGCGTTCCACATTTACTGGGTGTGTGACTTGAGGCTCCAGGGTCTGATTTGCAGAAGTGCTATATAAATGCTAACGAGTCTGGAAAAATCAGGTCTTAGGAGCCCAGACTGGACACCCATATTTAGTGGATAATTTTGATCATAGTCTCTTTGTGCCTTCATTTCTCATCTGTAAAATGCGGCTCCACCCTCTCACCTCACAAGGCTTTTTCAAAATTAATTCGGTAATGTTTGGGAAGCCTTCAGAGCCTGTTATGGTGAGCACCATAGAAAAGCCCATGAGAAAATGAATCATTCTATATTCACAGCAGCGTTTGAATCGCGTGTGGTAAATAAGGCCTGGGGCCACACATCAAACACAGAGGAGAAAAGAAAACACTGAATTGCTGCTCATTAAGGAAGCACCATACATTTTGTGCATGGAATGAGGCAAGGGTCCTGTGGAAAAAATGCTACATGATCCCATAATTAAATATGTAAATACATAAAGCTTATGCACAAGGGGGCCAAATTAAGATTGCAGAGCCAGCCTGTACTCTGGCATTTCTTTTAACTTTTCAGTGCTTGACTTTGCAGCCCTTATGGGTGTTTTTAGTACAGCTTTTCTGTGTGTAACAAGTGTTAGGCTGACCTGCATTGCTCAGGGCTGATTTAAATCCCCTGATGATAGAATAGAGTTCTGTGAGTTTGGCTTATTATATGGTAGTACTGCCTGTCAGCTTGTTTCGGGCACACAAATCACCTAGTCCTAGGCAAGAATGGGGGTTAGGGTGAAATCTTGGAACTGTAGAACTCAGTGATAGTTCTGCCGTTGACTTCAATGGGACTAGAATTACAAGCACGCTTTTTCCTCCCAGACAGGATATCATGCTGCTAGATCTTCACTTAAACCAAAGAAATCAACACTAGGAAACCTATGCAAAATGCAACTCCTCTGATTGCAGTTATTCACGAAGATTGGGCTAAGAACCCGTCCATGTGCACTTAGCAGAATCTAGCCCATAATGAATAAGAAGTAATAAGTGTCTGTCCTAGAAGCAAAGACTCTAGACTGCCCAGCAAGTGTTAAGATACTGCAGGCCTAGAATGCCACCTTTCTGAAACCAGAGCTTGTTCAGATCTTTCACTGCTAGCTATTTTCGTGTGTTTAGGTGAGAGTATGCATGAAACTTCCTCTAGTGCACCATTTAAATCCCTTGCCAAGGCCTGAGCCCTCCTGCTCTGAGAAGAGAGAATGAAGTTATTCAGAACTCTGCACTGAGGCTGTTCCAACTGGTGTAAAATAATGTTACAGTATCTGAAAACAGTAGGGTGAATGAAGGTAAGCGTCTCCTTCAGCAGTCTCTATTCAGTTCTCTGGTAGCGTAGGTGGAATATATGGACCAAAGGTGTTAAAACAGTCATTGGCCAATGTTGAACAGGGTCTGGGACGTGGTATACAGAGTCCCCCCTCTGCTTAGTACTATGGCAAACATATCTTTAAAAATCCTTTAAACTTTTTATTACAGATAAGCAAAAACAATGAAAACATTTGCTAAGTAAAATGTTAAATAAGGTTTTTATTTTAACAGCACCCCTTATTCTTTTACCGTTAGCTGGAGTGAGTTTTGGGTGATGTCAAAAGTGAGAATAGCTGTCTTTTTGGAGAAAAGAGTAGCTGAGATGAGCTGTTGCAGTGATTTTCAAAGTCCAGTCAGTCCCATTTCATCCCCTGTAATGAATGGGATTCAGCTGCTGATGTCACCTGTGTGTGTCTCTCTCTCTGGCCTGGTCTGATCAGGACATCCCTTAGGATCAGGGTGATTAATAGGTGCAGCCCCAGGAGACAGTGGTGGCAATAGCTAATATAGTGAATCCCACTCCAGAGCTTCCATCTGTTCTTCATTTCCCTGTCCAAAATCTCTTTCTTTAAGGACCTAAAAAGGGAGCGATGGAGTCCATGCCCCTTGCTCTTTTGTCCTCCAGTTAAGCCTAGTTTCCAACACACTGTGTTTGGTTCACTGATTTCTGGTTCCATGCATTTCTTGTTTACCAGGCCTTATCTCAACATAGTTCTTGTGGTCCGTTGGCCTTTTGGTCTGGACTTATTTAGTCTTTCTGTTTCCCTTTCCTACTTTTATCCATCAAGTTTTGTTGTTATAGGTTATCATGACATTTAAGAAGTTTCATGTGTTTTTTTACAGTTGAGATCACATTTAGGGTAAATTTGCAGACCCAGGTCTCCCAACAGCAGTGAAAACATTATGCCTTGATTTCTGCAAGCAATGATATATCATTTTTGTGTTTCTCTCTGCTGAGAAAATCTTTGGCATCTGTAACAAATAGCAAAAGTTCCTATATCTCTGGCCTTACAGTGACTTCAGTAAAGTTATGAAAGTTCGCACTCATGGTGGATTTGGCCATAAAAACAAAAAAAACAAAGGCTGGTTTCTTTAAAAAATAAATAAATAAAAACAGTAGAAAGGGTGGCAACTTCTCCTCTTCGTTAAAGTGTAAGAACATAAGAATGGCCATCCTGCATCAGGCCAATGGTCCATCTGTCCAGTATCCTGTCTTCCAATAGTGGCTGGTGCCAGATGCCTCAAAGAGAATGAAAAGAACAGAATAATTATGGAGCCGTTCATCCCTGGTTGTCCAGTCCCAGCTTCTGGCAGTCAGAGGCTCAGGGACACCCAGAGCATGCAGTTGCATCCCTGACCATCTTGCCTCATAACTGTTGATGGACCTATTCTCCATGAACCTCTCTAAATCTTTTTTCAACCCAGTTATACTTTTGGCCTTCATGACACCCATAGGTAACAAGTTCCACAGGTTGACTGTGTGTTGCATGAGGAAGTACATCCTTAGGTTTGTTTTAAACCTGCTGCCTATTAATTTCACTGGGCAACCCTGGTTCTTGTGTTAAGAGAAGGGGTAAATAATACTTCCGTGTTCTCTTTGTCCATATTGGTCATGATATTATATGCTTCTATCCTCCCTTGGTCATCTCTTTTCTAAGATGAATAGTCCCGGACTTTTTAATGTCTCCTCAAATGAAAGTTGTTCCATATCCCTAATCAGTTTTGTTCCCCTTGTCTTTACTTTTCTCAGTTCTAATAGACCTCTTTGAGATGGGATGACTAGAACTGCAGGCAGTATTCAAAGTGTGGACATACCATGTATATATATCATGGCATTATGACATTTTCTGTCCCTTTTGTAATGGTTCCTGACATTGTGTTGGGCTTTATAAGTCCAGTCTAGTTGTATTTATGCCAGTGAAGTTACTCCAGGATTCCATCAGGGTATAGGAAGGATCAGCCTGGGACTATTCCTTCAGGGATTTGTTGTGGGCATGGGTGGTATTTGTAGTGAGCCTTCTCAAGGCCATTTGTTACTGATTAGGAGGTCTGGCTGATGACTGACACCCTTACACAAGCATTACATTTGCTGAGGGAAGTTTTTGGAACTGGGCCTTCATGGGCTACCTCCAACAGGCTACCAGCTACCGGCAAGTTCACTTCTGCCTCATCTTGTTTCTCTTCTGGGAGAGTAACAATAAGGGTAGGAGGAAGAAAATCACAACACATTAAAAGTGAAACTCCCAAAAGTGGGGTGGCTCTGAAAATCACTGCCTCAAGTCTGAGTTATGGCAGGAGAAACAAAAACCGTCCTCTAAAAAATTGAATAAAACTGTCTCTCTCGAAAAAGCACCTGTAGTCCTTCGCTAACCTGTCCTGTGAACCAACCGGCTATGCCAGGTACGATTTTGCAGCTGCATGATCTTACTTGTATCACCCTCATCCTTCCGCGCCATCTCCCTTCTTTGTTTGGCATAAACATATGTTGCCTCGTGACTAAAATTAGATTCTGATCCTGGAAGCTGCTCCACATGGGCAGACATTTGTGCAAACCCCCATGGCCCTCAATGGGTCCCTAAGTAGGGAGCAGTTCTCAGGATTGAAGCTGTACTTTGTAAGCAAGCTAGGGCAAGAAACGCCTCTCTTTATGGCTTTGCAGAACACCTACCACACTTCTGGACCTGGTCAGTGTTCGGGCTTGAAAATGCTACCACAGTACAAATAGAATTAAGATTTTCAAAAGATTTAGGGGATGCCTGTGAAAGAGTGTATTACCCCTTCACGGGGCAGGCTGGAGCCTATAACCCATACAACCTAGTTGTAATCAAAGCAGCACCCATTTTAAAGATGTTTGAGTTTTAAAGGACAGGTGCTGGGTACTTTCTGATAAATCAGGGTATGTCAGACTCAATACCCAAAAATGGAGATGCTCAAAATCACAAGTCACCTCTGAGTCTCTCTTGTTATAAATAATGAGAACCGAGCTGCTCCTATTTTAGGGGTCTGTTAAATGTTGGCAGCAGAACTCCAAATTAAAATATCACATGATGTAAACTACTCATGGCCAAACCTTCTCTCCCTCAGGTCTGCAGGAGGAACAGCAGGAGTTGCTACTGAGGTCAGAGGTGGGGCTTATTGGTGGAGTAAATAGGGAAAACTTGTACAGATGGGGAGATTTGCTGATTGGCTTATTAGGGAAACACTGAACTTCGTTGGGCTATACCAAGTGCTGTTTTATCTCTTGCTTCTCAGAAGCACTTAATTCACCCAGAGATAAGAGACAAACTACCACTTCCTGTGAGAGTGAACGTGTGAATTACAAGCACTACATTATCCTTGTTAGATATTGTATACGTTCCTATCCTGCAACCTCATGTTTCTCCCCCTCCCCCACCCACACATTTATTCATCCTTTGAAAAATTCAAAGAATTTGAATTATGGGTTTCCAACAGTGGGCTCAGATTGACTGTTAGGGAAGATGGGCTAGCGGTAAGGGAACCTAAAGCTATGGATGAAAAACATATGGTCGTTAGAGCTCAGGATAATGGGAAGCTTAAATGAATGTATACAGTCAACGTCCACTGAATCCGGGGAACTCTGTCCATTGACTTCAGATCAGGCCCAAGGTCGCGTGTGTGTGCGCGCGTGCGCACATGCGTGTGTGTACATGATTTCTCCTTAGGGAATAGCCAAAACAACTCCCACAAACTAATGGCATAGTCCCTAACCTATGGTACAATCTGTCTCAGGGTCAGGTTCTTGTTCCCGTTCCCATTATGGACTAGTTCTTGTTAAGTCAGTGAAGTGACTGCAAATGTATTCTATCCCTGAGATCAGACAGAACCTGAACTGGTTGTGGACATCGTGCCGTTCCCTCTGTGAAAAGAAGACAGACCTGGAGAATGATACGTTTTGGATTATTGTCAGGACCAGTTAGGATGCAAGAGAAGCATTCTTAATGCATCCCTTTCTGTTCAGGCATGCCTGTTTAATTTCATGTGCTCTGATAGGCTGGCAAGGAGCATGGAAACATTTAGTCATGTATGGTTGTTTCTAGGTTCCCTCCCTCATCTCTCAGAGCAAGCACAGTCCAGCATTGTTGCACTGTAAGCAGTTTGCCAGCCAATCTAAATGCAAGCGACTGTAGGCATGTTGAAATCCAACATGAAAAATGTTCATCTGCTTAGCAAAAAAATGAGCTGAAGCATTTTTAAACTGACATGCTGCCCGTCCTGTGTGTAGCGAATGTACTAACACAAAGGGAGAGCACAACACATTGGAAGGGAGTGCAACAGAGAGCAAGCTGATGCAAATGGGTTTTGATGTTTGGGTGACTTGCAAGAGATGTTTACACTTACTCACAACTACTGTATTGCTGTTCTTTATGGGTCGAGGCCAGATGCAATTAAAACTCTCTCCATAGCACCCATCTTTCCCGGTGGGATTGCCTGATCATTTCTCTATAATGGGTGCAGTTGTTGCTGTAGCTCGAAAGCGTTTAAAAAGCACACATATGTGGGGGTCAGCGTTTGCAACCAGGTGACTTGGCACAGGGGCTATCCAGGCAGTGACCTACCTCCTGCTTTCTGGACTATTCAGGACCCTGAGATGTCTCCTCACTGCCCTTTGGCTGCTAAATTAAGAACAGCTGTACTGGATCAGACCAACGGTCCATCTAGCGCAGTGTGCTGTCTCTGTCAGTGGCCAGTGAAAGATGCATCACAGGGAATGAACAGAACTGGCAATGTGGTCCACAGTGGACTGGGTATTGTGTGACGTCCTTCCTTCTGCTTGTTTTAAACCTGCTGCCTGTTAATTTCATTGACTGACCCTTGGTTATATGAAGGGATAAATAACAGACTGTGCAACAGCTACAGCCCTGCAGCTGGAGCCACCTTGATATGCCCATATGCTGGAGCTTGTTGTTGGAGGGGAGGGCCTGTGGCATTACCAGGCACAGGGCCCAGAGCAGGAAGCAGGGCCCAATTCTGTGTGTTTTCGGTTTGGCAGTAAAGTTCAGTGGTGCTGTCCACCTTGCCTTTAATTTCCAGTTGTGAGTGTCCTGCAGCATTGTTCAGCTGAATAATTTGGGGGTGAGAGCTGTGTGCTTTGCACACACGAAGGGCTAATCAGCAGTTCTTGGGACAAAGGCTTTTTAAATGTCATTTAACTAGAAGTCTGTTGTCATAAGAAACGAGCAAGGAAATCATTGGGGTCTTACCCCCATGCAAGTCCCAAAGAGGCCAGTGGGATTGCAGAGGAAGTTAGTCATTTGTGTATTTGGCCCAGGACCTAACATCTCAGACTGTCCCAACCCTGGACTCCAGGAACTCAGGAATTTCCAGATTGGATCGGGCATGAGGTCCATCTAATCTAGTATCCTGCCTCTTACAGTGAGCAGCCCCAGATGCTTCAGCTATATAATGCCTGACAGAAGGCAAATGTGGAGTAGTCTGTCCACCCAGGAAGGTGTCATACTAATCACTGATAAGAGGTTGTTTTAAACTTTAACACATGAAGCTTTCTCTCCCTTCCAAATATATTTTAGCCTTAACTATAATTACTTCATGTGTTCATATATGTCCTGCCTCTCTTTGAATCTTGCTGAGTTCTAGATCTCAATGACTTCATGTGGCAAGGAGTTCCACAGACTAATTACATCTTGTGTGAAAAAAGTTCCCAGTTAGCACTGAATTTGCTGTGTTTCAATTTTACTGAAATTAGAGCAGATTTCCTACATTGTTCTCTCTACTGTTATGCTGGGAAGGTGGATAGTGCCTTCTTGAATCTGCCAAAGTCAAATAAGAACAACAAAAATAACTTTTACCTGTCACCTCTTCCCATGCATACACCATGCTTGGAGTTAACTGTATCAGGACAGCTGTTCGTAGCTCGTCCTCTAGTGGTGGCCTGTCCTTCCTGCAACTGATGCACAGACTTGCTGAAGAGAACTTCCAGCTCCGCAGTGTAGCACAGGTGCTTGGAAAGGAGCTGCAGGAACCTGTGGGGACCTCAAGGCTATCTGCTGTAACTACTAGACCTATACCTATTTATTTATCCACAGCAGAACAGCTTTAAGCTGAGAGACTGAATGAGCCCCATGTCACCCTGCCCCATAGTCTACTGCTTAGGGCATCCAACTGAGAGGTGAGAAAGCTCCGTACAGAAACGAACTGGAGCCTCCTACATCAGGATTAGCAGGGAAGCTGCTGCCACCTTTTCTCTCCTGCAGCTGTTTTATGTGAAGTCAGGCATCCCTAGGCCATGCAAAATGAATCGGGTCTGCAGATGAAATACATGGGGAAGTGCCCGTCTTCACTTGGTTTAAGGATTGCAGTAGGCCTTTGGCATGAGAGAAGTAATAGGTCACCTACCAAAGGCAGGAGTGTAAATACCAGAGACAGGAATGTTGCTACCCTGGGTAATTTAGGGTACAAGTGTAGATATCTCCTGGGTTAGGAAGCAAATAAGAGGGTCCTAAATCTGGCATTAGGTGGCTAGGCCCCTTTGTGGGTTTGGGCCCAGGTGACCTACCAAAGCTCACATGATGTATCAATGCCTAGACAGGACTAGAACCTACATCTCCCAAATCCTCCTCCAGTTCCCTGTCTTTCTGCACCCAGTCTGACTCCACCTTTGGTTTGTCTTAACTGGCGCTCTGCCCTCAGGGAAAGTTGGATATCTTCAAACAGCTAAGGCTGTTTCAACATAGCTGCGTTCAACCGGACTAACAAAAACCAAAATATATGGCCGTTGTGATTAGGAGCAGAAACTACACTCTGTGGCTCCTCTTCTCTTGCCATGTTTAATTAAAGGGTTGCTTTTCCAAAGTATGCACATTAAGCAGCCGGTAAGGTGTGAGTATGCGCAGAAGCAGGAACATTTCCAGAAGAGCCATATATGTGATGGGTGCAGGTGGGGCTAGAGAGGTTTATAGGAGCAGTAATAGCGTCAACCAGCTCTTCTGCAGCAATTTCTGCTGGGTCAGGTTCATTTTCCCCATTTTAAAGATGGGGGTGCTGAGGCACAGGGAAATGACGTGATTTGGCTACGGTCACCGTCTGCACTGGGAGTAAAAGCCAAGTCTCCGAAGTGGTGGTACAGCGATCTACCCACTAGGTCACATGGCCTCTCAGTAGTTTACACTCTAGATAGACTTCGGGAGTCCACTATGGCCTTAGTAGGCTGGTGCAGCCACAATAGCCAATTAGGGTATGTCTGCACTGGAGAAATAATGCAGGGTTTTTAGTGGGGTATTGTCTTAATCCTCCTCCCATCCAAATAGAAAATCTTCTCACTAAACTGTGATGGCGTTTTACACACAGGCTGGCTTGGGCATAAGTTACAGCCTGCATGTTGATTTCATTCTGTCTGGAATATGCCCACTTTGCAATGAGGATGCAGTCTACACCCTCTGAGTACTGATAACTCTCTCGTACATTCCCATGATTCTCTCCCTAGGGCTAGAAAAACAGGAGACACAATCTCCAGCAACACATAGGGACAGAATGCTAGGGCTTGGCTTGCTGCAGCACAGTGGATCATAGGATGCGTTCCTAAAAGTGTCACACTCACCTGGGTGTGTTGCTGGGACCACTGAGGACACAGTAACTTGGGAAAGCCTTTGAACTCTAGACACTTGCACAGGACTAGGCTAGGCTAACCCGGGTGCCCAGGCACCAATCACCTAAGTGAAGACATAGCTTTAAAGGCCAGGGGAGATTTTCCCTTAGCACAGGCATGCTGTCGGGTCTCCCTGGCAATCCCATGCAGGAACAAGAGTTATTTACCAGGTTTAAGCAGATAAACATACACATACAAGTGAGTTACAGTTTGAGGTTCCAAAAGGTAACAGAAATGTCTGTAAT
Source organism: Podocnemis expansa (assembly GCA_007922195.1). Lineage (NCBI taxonomy): Eukaryota > Metazoa > Chordata > Testudines > Podocnemididae > Podocnemis > Podocnemis expansa. Next base: position 39,995 of record ML682039.1, read on the forward strand.
AACTGCTGTATGTTCATTATGGCTGTATGTTCATTATGGCTAATGTGAGTTAAACAGCTGGGGACCTATTGCTTATGCTTAGAAATCTTTGCCTCTCAGAGCTCAAGCTGCATAGAGCTAACAGTTTCTTCTTAATGGGTATTTTTATTCCCTTCCCACAGCATTCAAGCTATGATGGGATGAGGGCTTGTGTATTTATCTGCTTCAGGGGTGCAGGGGCATGACATATGCCATTTTTTTTCCACAATGTCTTCTCTGACATCTGGAGGCTTCCTTTTGTTGACACGGAGCTAACACCTCTTCTGATGAGCCAGTATTTCACACTTGTTAATGCATTTCCCTGAACTGGGAGATTCCAAGTCTTAGCAAACATTTTACTGTTGAACAGCGAACATTTCATGGGACGCAGGTATTATAAGGAGACTTTACCCCTGCAGCATCCTGTAAGCATTCTGTAAAGTCTAAACACAAACACACAGGTAAGCTGGGCGCGTTTCCAACTTTACATTTGTTGATGTTCAGTGAGGCAAAGGGCCTTGGCATGAGCTGGGATTGGATCTGCCAGTGTCAGGCCAGGCCTAAAAGCAGATTTTTTCCTTCAGTCCATTTGGGCTGTTTCTGTCTGTATTGTGCCACCTAGAGGCCTCAGTTGGAAGTCCAGAAAACTAGGTTTTTCAGAAAGGTGAAGGGGAAATGGATCATACCAATGCATAGATCAAAGTTGCCTTTGCTCATTTACTCATGGCCCCTCCTAATTCTGTTTGGTTTATGCTACTTCTTCCATTTATGACAGCTCTTAGGACAACACTTTGCTTCCTTTAAGCAAATATCCTCTGTGATAAATAGAAAACCAGTGACATTGCCAAGGTGTGTTTTTATTGATGCTCAATCCTGTATTGTGTTAATTAGCTTAAACAATGTCAAAAACATTTGCTCCAATTCCTTTTCAGCTCCCCAAATGGTGTTCATAAAGCATCAGACATGGATAAGCAGATAGAGCTTGCCTTATTCAGGGGTTATTTGGGGGGGTCTTTTGAACACATAAAAACGTCATGAATTTCTAGTTTGTTGTCTCTGGCCTTTGCCAGAGCAGTGCTGAGTAGCACTAGAAATCTGGGAAATCTTACCTCTCCAAGGCTATGTCTAAACTTGGAATTTAGTTCAAATTAATGAGGATTAATGAGAACAAAATTAGTACATGGCCACACTGGCTTTCATTACTTCGAACTAAGGAAGTCCTTAGTTCAAAGTAATGAACACTTTACTTTGAAATTATGAAACCTTGCTTAACTTCAAAGTAACAGTTAATTTGAATTTATTATTTTGAACTAACCAAATGGAACTGCATTAATTCAAACCAGTTGTTAGTTTGAATTAACATGGTTTGCCCTACCTCCTCCCATGGTGCCTTCCTCTTTTTATGTATTGGGTGGGAGCATGGCTGTTCTTGGGTGCCATGTTGCCACATTTCCCATGGTGCCCCCTTCTTAAACCAAACTAGCAAGTCCTGCCCATGGACATGCTAGTTCAATTTTGGTTTCTAGTGGGGCCATGTTAGCTCAAATTAACTTTGTTCAAATTAACCACTATTGGTTTGAATTAATTAATTTGAACTAAGTTAATTCGAACTAACCTTCCTAAGTGTAGACATACCCCAAGGGTATAAAGTTCCCAGTAGAGCAAGTTTCGCATTCAGGAAGGGCAGTTATTAGAGGAGAGAGAAGGATGAAGGATGAAACTTGTTAGGGTGGTTTTGTTTATCTTAAACTTTTTAGTAAGGGAAAATTAGTGTCTCATACAACATTTACTATTTATTACTTATACAGGATCAGGTTAATAGTCAAAGAACTGAGCTAAAGATTTTGGCTTGCTTGTAGGGGAGCTTTTCTCTGAGTATGCTAGAAAGGTGACCATACCTTTAAACCTAACAACTGCTCTGATTTGCTGTTACTGTATGACCTGATCCTATGTTTTACACCCCCTTGCATTTATTTTCATTCCTTTCTGTACGTTCACCCATCTTCGAAGCATCTGAGAAAGTGTGATTTTTCTCCCACGACAGGTCATGTGAAAAATTAATCTGTTAGTCTCAAAGTGCCACACGACTCCTTTTTTTTGTTTGTTTGCTGGACTAGACTGACATGGCTATCCCTTTGGAAATTGACATACATTTAAATGCCTGTCTTCTTTTTGACACTGGTCTTGATGTGAAAGCTCTTCCATTTCAGGCACAGATCATATTTTTCCATACCTCAGTTCCATAGGAGGAGGAATTGGAGAAGGTGGCTCTTGAAAACTGCTCAGCATTATGATTTGTTAGAATAGGTCCCACTGGAGAAGGAATAGTAAGCAGAAAGACAGTTAAGTGATCGAAGTTGCAGGACTGTGCAATTTGTCACATCAATACCATATTATCAACATACCGTGTATGGCTCTGTTATTGATCTTGTCATCCTCAAGTGTTCCACTCACGAGTCAGGTGCCTGAAAATCATGAGATGGGCTTAAAAACCACAAGACTTTAAACGAATAAGAAATGTGGGATCAGTTTTTGGCTCTTGAGCTTCTAGGGTTCAGATTTTCCAACTTTTCTGGGCAGTCATGAAAGCTAGTAAAAGAAGCAAGGAGTCCTGTGGCACTTAAAGACTAACGGATTTATTTATTGCATGAGCTTTTGTGGGAGAAAATCTCACTTCATTAGACGCTTTGAAGATGGGGGAGCTTACAGAATGGGATGAAAATAAATGCAGGTGTACACTCCCTTGCATTTATTTTCATCCTATTCTGTAAGTTCTCCCCCATCTTCAAAGCGTCTAATGAAGTGGGATTTTCTCCCACAAAAGCTCATGCGATAAATAAATCCGTTAGCCTTCAAGTGCCACAGGACTCCTTGCTTCTTTTGCTGAACTAGACTAACACAGCTGCCCCTTTGGATAAAAGCTAGAACATTTGTGTTAAAAAGAAAGAGCCGCATGAGAGTCTCATATGATCACCTGACTCCAGGAGCCGGGGCTTTAAGAACATCTCCAAATATGGTGAGACATACCATGCAATTACAAGACTTCTCGCCACCATATTATATGTACTAAAATACATATTCTTAGATTATAAACTCTTTCAGGGAGGGGCTAATCTTTTGGTTCTGTGTTTATACAGTACCTACTACAGTGGGGACCTTGGTCCATGATGGAGGCTTCTGTGTGTTACAGCAAGTCAAATAAGTAAGAATAATTATTAATAATAAGGCATATAGCGTCTTATTCTTTCTGATTCTGAGGCCTCCGTGCATCATTTGTGGTAGTGTAAATGAGCTGTAACATGAGTGCAAATTACTGGTATAATTATTTTACAGCCACTTCAGGCTGCCAGGCAGCACAAACAGCATGAATGTAACAGAGAATTAGGCCCCTGTGATGGCTCAATAAAAGCCTTCCCCAGCTATGTGATGTGGTTGAGCTCAATAGAAGTGCTCTCTCATCCCCATCCCAGTTCTGGCACCTGATTCCAGCAGTGATTTCACTAGGCTAGTTCTGTGTAAGGGGGAGGCCGGGGGAATTATACCTCAAAGACACTGTTGCTTCAGAGCTGCCACTTCCCACAAGGGTGAGCACTGCCCTTCATCAGTCTCTCTTGCTGTCCCCCATCACCATACGATCCGAACGCTTCACCATCTTTAATGTCTGTATCCCCACATCACCCTTGTGAGGCAGGGCTATTATCCCCATTTTACAGGTAGGAACCTGTGCCACAGAGATGTGCCTAGAGTTGCACAGGAAACCCAGGGCAAAGCTAGCATTGAAATCAAGTCTCCCAGACCCTAACCACCAGGCTATGCTTCCTTTAGAAGTTGTATTGCTCCCTGCTTCCATCCAAAACCTTGCAGTACAGAACAAGTCCAATTCATGCCCGACAGAATTCATGCTCAGTTTCTGATGTGACGGCACAGGCCCTGGACTGTAAGGCAGGCTTAAAAGGACCCAAGTAATTCCTTCCACTGGAATTGCTGTCCTCCTGTGATTATTTTCAAAGACACTCACTTGAGACTTCATCAGGCAATGGGCACAAACGCCCGAGAACCAGCCTATTTAACTGTCTTTTATTTATTGCTTTTCATTAAAATGCTTTGTGTGGCGCAGGAGATAGCAAAGACACTGGAGAGGCACAGTGGGATTATCAAAGGAAAAAGTATTATTTTCTGTGCATTCGAGGTCACACTGGGTGATGAAGAAATTTCTGTAGTAAAGGCAAGGCTCTGTCCTAGACATCTGAGGGCCCAGACTGCACTAAAAAGATCCAGCGGGTTTTGGAGCTGTCAGATGGTACTTGTTTCTTAGCAGCCCCGCACCTTCAGACCACTAGCTCCCTTGGGGAAACAAAAGCATTCCAGGTTAAGAGTCAGCCACAGGAGTTCTTTCTTCCCTTGGGTGTAAGAGCCACAAGAGCCTGTCACTGCTTGATTCACCCCAAGTACCCTTCCGCATCATCTCTCCCTTTAAAGAATGATGCAGTACCTACTCAGGCATGCTTCCACTGGGGGAGTTTTGGCTGAGTCAGCCAAGGACATTCTCTTGTGTTCTCCTCTTTCCCCTCACTCACCCCTAACTCAGCAGGAGCATAAAAATCACATCCCTGCACAACAGACCGGAATACTGAAAAGGTCACAGGTGCAAATATGCCAAAAGTTGCAGCAAAGCAGAGCACCAAGACAATCTGACTTAAGATATGTCAATGAGTAACTTCCGAAGGGGTAGCCTTACTACTCTAATTCAGCAAAACAAGCAGGGAGTCCTGTGGCACTTTTAAAGACTCACAAATGTATTTATCTCATGAGCTTTCATGGGAGAAAATCCCTGCAGCAAACCATGTTGCCAACTTTGCCCATATATCGGCACAAAAGACACCATCACTGGACCTATTCAAACCAGCTGCTCTGTCAAGGGCTCATTCACTTGCTCATCCACCAGTGTGATTTATCCCATCATAAGCCAGAAATGTCTTTCAGCCTTTTATATTGGATAAACAGGACAGTCTCTGCACAAAAGAGTAATTGGCACGAAACTGACAACAGAAATCACAACATTTGAAAACCGGTAGGGGAGCATGTCAATCTGATCACTCCATTGATGATCTTCTAGTTGGGCTCAGACAAATGAATAACAAATCAAAGCTTTGAAGAGAAACTGCTGAAATGGAATTTATCTGCAAATTTGACAGTGTTTCAGGGCTAAATAAGGACTTTGTATTTATTTCTCATTACAACAGGTGATTTGACCTCATCTTCCTCTTATGCTGTTTCCCAGTGTTTGAATCTGTATTACTGCATTGATTTGCTTACACTATGACTTATACTTCCCTGCATTTATTTGCTTCCCATTCTGTAAGTTCCCCATCTTCAAAGTATCTGACGAAATGGGATTTTCTCCCACGAAAGCTCATGGAATAAATAAATTTGTTAGTCTTTAAAAAGCTGCAGATCTTGTTGTTTGTCAGTGAGCAACGATCATTTATGTTTTTCATTCTCATGTAACATTTTTGCTAACATTCAAAACTGCAAGCATGAAATCTGAATTGCTTGGTGATAGGGCTTAGCCTTACTTTATAGCCATACATACAATAAACGATACTGATTTTGCACACACAGTGAACCATTGTGCAAGCAAAGCAACAGTGGAAAAAACAGAAGCAGCTACGAAGGAAGGCTAAGAACAAAAGAAACCCTTTTGTTCCCTCTCCTGGTACCCATGACCGTTCATATTGTGTTTGTCTCCAGCATTTCCCTGAGTGAGCAGCAGTGAGCAATAAACCATGAAAATGAATCCTTGGATAAACTCACTGCAGTCTGAACAGCTACAATAAATATTTAATTTTAGTAATTAGAATTCATTACAGCAAAGGTACAGCGAATCCCATCTGATCAAGCATTGTTAGGCAAGAGTCAGGCTTTGTACCATTGTTCCAGTGCACGGGACAAAGCCAAGAATGACTCTTGGGGCGGGGGTTCTGCATGATTTATAAACATACTTGACAGCACTTCGCTATTTCAGTTGTTTGTTTTCATTAGTTAGAAGTAGAGGTGCCCATAAAACATTAGCAAAATGATTTCTGATGGATATGGAAACATAGCTGGGTTTCTTTAAATTGAAACTCCCATCCCTCTAAGGCAGGGATCCTTAACCTTTTAGAGACTTGACACGCCCTACAGTGATACATGGTAACCCTACACCCCCACCAAAATAAAATTCAATAATTATGAATTTTGCTTTTGCTTTTAGGTTGTTTAATGAATTGATAAATGCATAATATGGAAAATCAATCATATTTATTAAAAATTCTATGTTTAAATTATATGTTACTCCTGCACCCCTTGGACTCCATTCATGCACTCCAGGTTAAGACCCCTGCTTGCTCTAAGGCGACTGCCACCCTTCTGCCTTCTGTAGAACATTTCCCCCACCCCAAGGAGTCAGAAGGCAAGAGTTTAACGTGTATAAATGGACTGGGACACTGACAGACACTGAGGATAGGTAACGGCCTCGCAAGGGAAACCAGTTCTAACATAAGCAGGGCTGGCTGTGGTGGCAGCACTGAATTGCCAGCCGGTGACTGGTGTCTTAGAGCACGTGAAGTAAGTGGGTGCTGGTCTCAGTCCAATGGTTACATCAAGTCACAGGCACAGAAACAATCATGTGGATTAGGGCCCCAGCAGAGAAGTCCGGGACTAAATGTTCTATCCCTTTGGTCTGGGGGGTGATCCCCAGAATATGAGGGGGGTGGCACGAGAGGATCTCATTACTGCTGGCCAGGCTTTGCCTGCCTGCCGATACAAACTCTCATCAGGCTTTCAGGATAGATTCACTGCCTTTACTATAATACTGCAAATATTCACCCTGTTACCTTTTTGTTCGTTGACCCTTACAGAAGCTATTCTAGCTGAACACGATGAGACAGGTGCTCATTTGCACTGAGGGCCCTTGTGACAGAATGTGAGTAGCCTTAGGCTACTTTGTAAGTGTCTCCACATGGGGCAAATTGGAGAGATAAGTGGTTAAAGATGGAATGACTGTCAATTAACAAGGTGGCTCAGCTCATCAGTTCAGGAGAGATGGGGAGAGAAGGGTTCAGGAGCTCATCAAAGTGAGATCTCTGTGCGCTGTTCTTGGGGAGAATGTGAGACTCTGGGCTGTGGGGATCCTGTTCTCTTACAAGGCTGTAAATAAAGTATTGGGCGTTGAACTTGGCATGAGCTCTGTGTGAGGCTGTTTCCAGTACAGAATCAGTGATGAAGAAATCCTGCCCTGTGGTACCCTGGACACAATTCTGGCTATGTAAATAAAGTGGCCTGCATGCAAATAGGAATTTGGCCATGTATGCTGTTGTAATTGCATTGGCAGTTTTGAATCACAGTAATCCCCAGTGCTGTAAAACTCAATCAAGGGTTTCCGTAGGCTCTCATTTGTTTTATGGCACAAGATTCAAACAGTTCACTTGTGTAGTCCTGGAGAGCATGGGGCGATCTCCACCTTGTATGATTGGACCCTTAACCCCCAAGATATGAAGCAGCAATTTAGAAACGCAGTTCAGAATCAGTCCTTCTAATGTATAGCTGCAGGTCCTGGATGTTGTCATATCACTTCCTAGCTCACTTTACAGGACTGCTTTCTAAAACAGTGGCTCTAAACCTTTTGTGGGTCCTGATGCATTTGGTGGTATGTTGTGACTTTATGGGACACGCCAGCCCACTTCCCCCAAGTCAAATCCAGTGACTTCCCCAGCTCTCGATAACACACTGACCGCTGTGCACTGACACAGAAATGTGTCCCGATACAGTGGTTGAGAGCTGCTGTTCTAAAAGGATCGGTTCTACCTCAGACCGACGTTACCCCCTTGATGTAGGAATGACTGACTAGGTTAAGGTCTCTGGCTTGCATTGTGCAGTTCATCAGACCTGCTGATCATAACGGCCCTGTCTGAGCTGTAACTGCAGGGCAAATGTAACCTCAGCATATGGCTGGGTAGTCTGTAGTTCCTCTTCTAACCATTATCAATGTTATGTATAGGCTCTGGCTTTTAGTAAATTTATGCACTTTCAAGAGCATTTATTCTACGCATCTAGAGTTCCCCTTTACCATGATCCCTGCTGAGCCCCCACTCCTGTACCCTTACCATACGGACAAGCCACCAGAGCGACTGAGGTCTGACTGCAGCTGGCACTACTGAAAAGTTGGTGGCAGAGCGCTACCTGGAGCAGCTCCCTTCTGTGACCTCCTGGCTGCAGAGTGGCTATTTGGAGAACTGCAGTCTGGGCAAGCAGCTGGTGCTGTGCTGTCCCCATGAGTTCGAATTTTATCAGGCTGCTGTGACCTCTTCCTGCAGATTGTTAGCTGGGAAACGGAATTCAAAGAGGTAGCATTTATTCTCTTTTATTTTGGTAGGACTGATAGCAGTATTAAGTTGATATAACTGAGGCACTGTTAATTATTGCTGTTATTTTAGAGGCGTCAACCAGGTTAGGGCCCATTGTTCAAGGCACTGTACAAACAGATAGTGGACTTCATCACAGTATTGTCAGCTTCAAGGGAATCAGGCTCCAAAAACCTCAAGATTGGTTTAAAAATCATATAATCTTTTTTTTTAAGCATACATTTTGGTGCTTTTTATTTGTGAACTAGGAATCTTTGGATTTAAACCCACAGCATGCACACAGGGGAGTTAAAGAGCAGCAGCTTGATGCATAATACTGTTTACACCCCATTTCTCAAAGTGTTGGGCAGCATAGGTATAGCTTTAGACTCTTTTCTAGCTTTCTAGCAGTGTTAAGCATCCTTTTAGTGAAAGTAAATGCAATTTGCCCTAGGACTGAAAATTGCTGAAAAAAAATCATCAGTCTCTGAAAGGTTATATTTTAAATGAACAGTTTGGTAAATACACAGAATTCAGAATTTTCAACCCTAAATCATACCCAACTTTAATAGCCATCTGCTCTGTCCTAATGCTCTGCAGAAGCCTTAGTCTAAAAGTTAATCAAGTCCTCATGTGTTAACCCAAAGCCCAAAAGGGTTACCATCCGATTACAATTCACACGTCTGAACGTTTTCCAACATATTATTGTAACATGAAGGACATAAAATGGCTATGATGGAATGAGATTAGACGAGAAGAAACTCTTTACTTTTTAATTTGACATGCACTTGGTATATAATCGGTTTCCAAGTTCCCTTGTTGGTTAATGTCCCCATTTTTTTCCCCATGGGTCCTTATCAAGCAATAGGAGAGAGAGAGAGAGAAAATCCTTCATATTGAGAAAAGGCAAATGTGGTTGAGAAACTGTGAAACTGGGCAAGTGTAATACCTGAAATTACTCATTTGCTTCTAACTCTTTGGGGCAGGAGCTGCTTTTTCATCATATTTACCAAGTATAGCACCTTGTACTTTGAGGTCCCAGTCCCTGACTTGGGCCCTCAATACAGATAACAAACTGGCTTTTTCTGTTCCCTGGTGGATTTAAAATGAAATAAGCAAAGCGGTTAGTTTAGAAATATGCTGAAATCACTTTCTGTTTCTTAATTCCTCCACATTAGCCAACTGCAGGGTTTTGTTTGGGCAGCAATCCTACTGTTTTATCCCTCCACCACTGAAGTCAATGTCAAAACTCCCATTGGGCCAAGAGCAGGCCTGACAGTGGTTAGGGCAGCTAGCGATGTAGTGAATTTTGTCTGAAAAGCTATTGCAGCTCCAAGAGCTATTGATCTGGTGGGGAACGTTTTTCAGATCTCTGCAATGACCTAATTTTTCATTTAAACAGGGATAGCTAAAGGAGTTGACGGGAGTTGATGGGTTTCTCAGAGCACAAGTTCATTAAGGTGGTTTTCTTTTTATATACTTCTCACATGATCCCTAGAACTGGATGAGTCCTTTGTTTGCAATTAAACATGACAGCTCTAAAGTAACTCCACTAGCATCTCTTTTTTTAAGGCGGAAGTAACATGTCAGTTAAGTGAAACCCTACCGTCATTCATCCCATGAAAACAAAGATCTCTGTGTGCTATGAATATAGGAATCACTCTAGTAGCCTTCGATAATGCAGTTGCACCATTCTGAATCCAAGGTTTCTATGGGAACAGGATTTGCTTCCATCCAAACCTCACTTTGTCTTGGGAAATGCACTTAAAAAAAGTTTGGAGGGAAACAATCAAACAGGGGAAAGGCTGGTGGAGAAGAGAGCTTTCCAGGTTGTGAGAGAGAATATTTTTGGTAATGTTCAAGTGACTGATGAAGTGTCACATTCCTTGTGCATCTGTTCTCCATACCAGTGTGCAAATTTCTATGAGGCAGTCTCTCGGCTACTTTGAACAGAGAAGAAGATCTGTGATACTTTTCTGTACCAAAGGATTTTCACTTGTAATGAAGATGATCTTGTAAGGTAACCAATGCTCAGGGAAAGCTAAGCAGGGTTTTGATTTAATAAATGACCTGCTTATTTTAAAAAAATGGCAAAAATTCATTCCAGCTATCCATTTTATTTTGACTAAAATATACCTGCTCCTCCCCAAGAATAAAAATCCTCATCATGACTTGGTGAGGGAATGTGCTTTTGTGTATCCTTCTTAACATTTTCATTAAAATTAGCAGCCCCCTGGGACCAGTACTTCCATGTTAGTACATATAATGCGTGTCTTGTAAAATCAATAACTGATGTTATAACAAGATATGTGACAGTTCACACTACCATGTCTGAGATCAGAAGGAGACCCATTATCTCTACCACTGCTGTGCAACAGCTACTAGTTAAGGAATTGAGGCCAGATCCCCAGCTGATGAAATACAGCGTAACTCCAACGTCATTGCTTCCAGGTGGGGATCTGGCCCTGGATTATTTCTCATTAACAAGTTAGTTCATAAAATGCCATCTGGCTAATTCAAATTCTGCCACTTTTAATATCTGAGAGCTCTTCTATTTGTTGGGTTTTTTTTAATTGGTCATAATATGCTGCTTACCACCAAATGCACTTTAAAATTTGAACTGTTCAACGAGCCAGTCTACTTGAGGACATCACTCTTTCATTGTATGTGCATTCCAAAGAAGGGACATGGAAGCATTTCAAAGCTGAAATTCATGACTATAACTGTAACCTAGCTAACATAATAATGGCCTTCCATAATCCTTATGTTGAATATTGTATTTAATATCTACATAGAAAATCTTTTTGGAGAAACTGATCTTATATGGAACTCTTACTCTCCTTCACGGTTTGTAAGCTAGGATTTCTGGAAAGTTAGGTCAGAAATCTATACAACAGGACAGAAACACAGCAGGGGTCTTTCATTCTGTAGTTTCGGGTTTATTTACAGGTTTTTCTGATATAGTCAGAATAAACAACTTGCAAAGTCTCTGACTGTATTCACTATGTGAAACTGCACAATCTGAAGACGCTATAACAAACTAAACACCCACTCCATCCAAACAGGGCAGCTCTTGTCTGAGAGGCTGGCAGGTAGCTCCCTCCATTTCTTCATGGAAAGGAGCTCTTTTTTCTTTTTTTTTTTTTTTAAAGCTCTGCAATAGATTTCAGATTTGCATACACTCGCTTTTGTAACTGCATGAATTCAGGTAGACACCATTCAGAGCACTTGCCTTTGCACTATATCTTGATAACACAGTGAAAGACATATTATAAAAGCCTTGGGTAGAGATGTTTTGCTAGAGAGGTGGGAGATCTGAATTTGGCTAAGATTGCATTTTTTTGTTATGCACCAGAAGAGCAAAGGCTGGAATTCCACATCTCTTTCCGGTTTGCTTGCTGCTTGCTCGAGTTTTCTGCTGTATTTTTTTTTTCTACACATCTTTACCTTCAGTGCACCTCAGCCTCCTTGAACAATGCAGGCACTGAATAAAAAAAAGAATCAGTTCTTATCATCTCCATGTGGCAAAAATTGTCATGCTAAATTCCTTTATTCCTTTGAGTGCACATGTGAGTGGGGTGTGTAGTAGATACTGGTGTGTTTAGTGAATCATTATGTGCATTATTAAAACCATGCCTGTCATGTTTCCTTAACAGTCCCGGGTATTTGTGATCAATTGTGAAAATCTCTTAGAAAGAAGCTTGTGACGTGGATGCTTGCTTTGTACATAACAACACTGGCTGAGGAAAAATGAATCCTTTTAAGATGGTTTTAATGTCATTGCTCTTTGTCTTGCCTCTCTGTATTAAGGCTGGAATCTGTTTAAATTGATTCTTAGATGCTAAATTCTTTGGGGCGAGCAGCTGTCTAGTATGTAGTTGTACACAATGAGGGAGGGGGCAGTTCTAGATTAAGGCATCTGCGTGCTACTGCAAAATAAATTAGTCAATGAAATACCCATTGGGTGGCCATTGCCTCATCTGCCAAACTGTCCCAGGCATCAGTCTACATAAAAAACTAACAAGCGGGATATTTGCTTTCACTGCAGATTTGCTTGTCCTGTAACTTATTTCACCCCAACCAGACTTCTGTCCACACACACGAATCTTAGCTCTGGTTAAGTGGTGCTTTAAATTCCAGCTAGGGGGCTCTCAAGTCCATAGCTTGTATTGCAGTGGGAAGGTAGGAGTTCAATTTTCAATTATTATTCACTGCTGAGCTGGAGTGTTGCATCGTGGTTGTTCTCACTCAAGCAGGGCTACCTTGAGCATAGGTACCCCACTTAACTCGAGCTAGAGGCTTTTGTGTGCAGGTGGGGATTGGGTGTGAAGCCAGGAGTTTCACTTTGAGCTAAAAATGCAGCACAGACAAGCCACCTGTAATGTTTGTACTGTAATTGAGATGTTACTACAGCCTGTGTAGACACAACTTTGATTAGCTGGCTCCAATAACAGCAGCAACAAAACTGTACCAACATGGGCTTGGGAGTGAAGGGACGTAATACACCTGAACGCCTTGCTGCCGACTGTGCTGTAGGGTGACCAGGCTTTCTGATTTTATAGGGAGGGTCCCAATATTCGGGGCTGTGTCTTAAATAGGTGCCAGTTACACAATTTTTCACACTTGTTATCTGGTCACCCTGTGCTGTGGTGTTCCGGCTAGTGTTCTTCAAGCTTGCTAAATCAAAATTAATTCAGGGAAATCTGGGCACACACCTCAGATTGCAGTGTAGACATATCCTGGGGCATTGCTGATACAGCCTTTTTCATGGACAGGCTGGAATTTGAGATCTCCTCTCTCCTTTTATGCTGGAATACACCCTACTTCAATGATGACTTTGACTTCTGACACATTATAGCAGCACATTTCAGTGTGTGAAAATGCAAAAGTAGCAAGGCTAAGTGGTTGCTTTGGTCAGGAAAATGACTACGTAAAAATGGTACTTTTCTCCCGCTAGATCTGCTCCCTGTGTGTTTTCAGTCATCGCTGCTTACATTAGTTTTATTAAATGTAGCCTTTTACTTCTCTGACACTGCAAAAGCAATCCAGCTATGGAAGAGTGAGCTGGATTATTTTTAATATAATCATCTACAGAACTGTTCATTAAATACCAACTGTAGGCCTTCATTAGGGATAATGATGTGAAAGCCAGGAAGAACACAGCTTGATTTTTGGACTTCAGGTTGACTGTGTAGGACTGGTGGTTAGGAAAAAAATGGCATCCTTTTATTTGTCAGCTGAGCAAACAAGATCTGGAGTCACTGAGTGACACAATACATTTGAAAGGCCATTCCTACAACTGCTTTTCAGTATATGAAGGAAGGCTATTCCGGTAACCTAACTGGCTGACAATCTTTAAATGCTTTATAATCCACTTAGCACATGGTGCAGTAACAACTCCCTATTTGATTAAATGAAAGTAATTTGCCTTTATTTGACTAACAAAGCCGCATTTGCAACACTGATCATCACATTATCCATCTCTATTACATGCCTCTTTAGATGGTCTTCGTAATTGACTACTAACCTTGGAAATGCGTTGGCTAATCCCACAAAATACCTTCCTTACTGACAGCAAATTGAGTAACCTAAGCAACTGAGAGGTATAGGTTTTGGTTTATCTTGTTCACACTGTGGTTAGTCGACAGTTTTCTATTGTGCTTGTTGTCATGGCATTGGACAGAATCAACAAGGCTAAATTATACTGCAGTAGAGGTCTGAACATGCATCAGCTGATGACAGAGGTGAGCTACGCCTCTGAACTGTGAACTGTGTAGATATATCAACACTTAATATGCTGGGCCTGACCTCCCACTGTCAAGAATGGGAGATGAAAAAGTGGGTGCAACATGGATGGAGGTGTTGGAGCAGTGGCTCCAGTCCACAGGCCCCTCCCAAAAGTCGCTTTTGCCATGAAGGTTGGGAGCTCTAGTTCTGTGAGAATTAGGGGAGGGAGCCAAGCATGGGAGTGGGCTGGAGTTGGGGACTCTTTGAAGCATGCTTTCCTTGTTATCACATGGAGTGCGCCTTCCTTTCCTGCTACCTCACTGGTGTGCTGGGTAAGACATAGGCCTGTGTGGGACAAATGCTGACAGCAAGGCTCATAGGGAGGTGCCATGGTGCCACTGGAGCACAGGGTTGTTGCAACTTGCACGTAACATGGAAGATTCCTGGACGCGCTCAGTTAAACAGTTGAGGATTATCTCCTCCTGGTGAACAAAAGGATATGAAAAAAAGCCCTGAAGTGTCCCATAGAGGTTCCTCTCCCACGAGTGTAATCCTGCGGTAAGGGACTATTGGGTTGCGTGTTCTCCTTTGATAAAGGCGTTCCTGGTCCACAAGGGCACAGGATCTGCCATTTCTGAGGCTTGGGACCAAGGTGACTATAAAAGAATCTGCACTGTTTCAATTGTACTGCATTTGGCGTGTGGTTAGTGCCATTCAACATGTGCATTTTATTGGCTAAAATGCATTAATGGTGAACGGATTTTAATCAGTTTATTTTCAGTTTCAGTACTAAGGCTACAAATTCCTAAAGAATCCACAACCCAAAGCAGTCAAACTAAGCAAAGAGATGAGGGCAGGGGTTGTGATCTCTGATATGCTGCAGTAAGCATTCTGTTTTCAGTGAAGTTCCTGTAGGTGTATATCAAGAGTTACTGAGACCAGAACCCAGGCCTGTGTTTTCTCATGATGGACAGTTATGCTGAGTTAAAATGCATCTGATTTGGTTTTCCTTTCCAACATGTTATTTGAAATAATTGTGTCTCTGTATGAAGTTTCTTCATGGTTCACTTCTACCAACAGATGCTCTCTTCGAAGCTAATTAAACCATGGAGTTTGCCTGAATCCTACAGCATCACTGCAGAGTAAACATTTATATTCTTCATTCGGAGCAATAATAACTTTGCCTTTGAGTCTGCTGCAGGGGAAAAACTATCTGAAATGAACACAGAACATCCAGTGGAATGTTTTCTTGTGCAGGCAAATACATCTAAATATAGAGTAGATGTTATCTCTCCAGAATTTTATTTACTGGACTTGCAGCTGGGGCTTGGTTTTGAAAGGCAGACCCATCCTACAAAAACTAGTAGGCAAGCTTCAATTTGGAACAGTAAGAATAGGAACTGGAGCTCTTACCCGTAATGGTGGCCCTAGGGCATAGCAAAGTAAAACGGGACTTATTTCCGGCAATATGTGTATGCAACACAGTATTGCTGAAGTGAAGAGCTGAGCAGTTGGTAGCATCTTAGTCATTAAAAAGAGGACAAACATATTCGAATGTGGTTTGCTCTCCATGCTTAGCTCTTTAGGAGTTGTGGCTGAGCAAACAGAGCACTGAGGTGGGACTTGGCCTGGGAGACCTGTGTTCTCTTCCCAGCTCTGCCTCTGACCTGCTGGGCAACTTTCACTTACCTCCTTGAGCCTTAGTTTTCCCATCTGTAAAATGGGGGTAATGAAGAGCTCTATATGGGTATGTCCACACTTACTCTTTAAATCAAAGTAATGCTGATTATTTAAATTTAAAAGATTGCATATTCACACTACGTTTCCTTATTTCAAAATAAGGAGCTCCCTCATTTCGAAATAAGGAAAGACATTTCAATATAATAAAACCTCATATTATATAGAAATGACAGTTAAATCAAAACTGTTATTTCAAAATGACACAGTGTGGATGTGTTATTTTGATTTAACTGTTATTTTGATTTAACACTTTTGCCCTTCTCCTTCCCAGGGCACTGTCCCTTTTCTATATATTGGGTGGGGGCATGGCCCTTCTAAGGTGTCATCTTGCCACACCTCGACTGGTGCCCCTCTCCTAAACTGAACTAGCAAGTCATGGCCATGGATATGCTAGTTTGATTTGAGTTTCTAGTGGGGATATGTTAAATTGATTTAACTTAAATTGATTTAATGATTTTTATAGTGATTTTATTAAATCAATTTAACTTAAATCGATTTAACTGCCTAACTGTGGACATAGCCTGTAAGAGCCAGGTAATATCGTTCCTTTTATTTTTACAATCACTGCTATTTAGTCGGTATAGTGCTTTCTATAATGTAGTGTTGGCACCAGAGGGATCGCTGGCTGGGGGAGGAACCCGGGGCACAGGCCCAGGCCCCGCCCCCATCCCACAGGCCCTGCCCCCAGCCTGCAGGCCCCACTCCCTGGCCGGGGACAGGGCCACGTGCCGCCACGGGCGGCCAGGCCGGACATCCCTGGCCGGGGACAGGGCTGCCATGGTTGCGGGCAGCCAGGCCCCAGATCCCTGGCCGGGGACAGGGCCACTGCGGCCGCCAGCGCCTGGGCCCCGAATCTCTGGCCCACTGGTGCTGGGGTTTGGGGCACATGCCCGGGGGTGCCCAGCACCAGCAATGCCCCTGGTTGGCGCCGTGGAAACTCAGTGCTGTCATTCTTCAGCTAAGTGTGTAGTGTTATAACTGTAGAGAGCTTGAGATGTGGGTGGTGGTAAGCATGAAAATAGGTGCACCCCTCCAGGAAGGTGCCGAGAAAATCCTTGCATTCAGAGTTCTTTGCTTTTTTTCAGCATAGTTTGTTCTGAGAACTAACAAATCTCCCTGCAGAGCTAGTGTCAGACAGCAAGGGTCTTGCTCACCTTGAGGACACGGAGAAATGTTTTAAGTAAAAGAAGTCTGGTCCTGATCCACAAATAGTAAATTAAGGGCAAAGTTCAGAGGTGAGATCAAGGGAATCCATAGTGACATATTTTGCACCTTTTTCGTGCCTTCCCAACATGTAAGTCACACCATCTGACACCCTTAGACCCTCCTCCAGTTATCTAGGTGTGATAAATATGCCCTTACAAATCACTGCTGAATGAATCTGGTTGAAAATCACATATTTTGTCCCACAAGAGAGGTCAGTATTTTGACATTTATTATCACTGAATCATGATGAAAAGTGAAATACTTCATGCAACAGAAATTTATGAAAACTGTTGTCCTGGGAAGGTTGAAGTACTTTCCTTCAGCTTGGTTCAACATTAATCTGTTTCCCCACGTAGAACTACCATGATGTCTCAGGGATAGCCTGGAAGGATTCAGTTTTTACTGGTAAATGTTGGCAAACATCAATTTCACCTTATACATGCTATCCAACAAAACATTGCCATCAAAGGTGATTGAAATTTGATAGAAAAAGTAAGGGAAGTTCTACTTGAGAACTAATTAGAGTCAGAATCCAGCGATTTAGGTGTATTACAAATGGACTTGTGAGTGAATGATAAAAACAGGTATGAGCTGTTGATTTAAGGGTATTTATATTATAGACGCACGGCATCGACAATTTGTGTTTTAATGGTTTATAAAGCTTTAAATTTTGAATCTCAACTTCAGCTATCATTAAATAATTCTGACCACTCTGTCCAATTTTACACAACTGTGAAAATTTAAATCACTCTAATTCTACAAAAAGATTAGAAGCTGTAGTGTTGCTCAACTGTAAACTTTTACATTGATAAAAACCTAAAAATAATGCTTAAAATAAACATCCATATCATCCATCACAATTGAAAACCAGAATCCTGAATTCTACCAAATCTGTTAATGGGTATTGTAGTTCAGGTACCCCATGCCCCATTCTTCTCACTGGGACATACTGCTTTTCCCACGATACAGCATGCTCACGTGATTCCCATCATGCACCACCTTGGTTTAACCAGAGGAAGGCCTTTTATGAGCTTGGAGAAGGCATTGTGGCCTAGTTTGTCAAAGATGTTTAGGCAGGGCGCTCCCAGGGGTGGGTATACAAAGTGAACAAGGAAAAACAAACGTGACCTCAGGGAAATGTCCTTTCTTCCAGAAGATGAACTGTTTAGAAAGCAGATAGGCAGGTAGGAGCATGTGCAGATCTTTTATCACCCTGGAGGGAGATGGGAACAAGCAGTCATCAGGGTGCCCGAGGGGATGGTTCTATAATTTATAGCACTTTTGATGCTCTCCTGCCATTGGAGCCGTGACCTCTCCCCCCCAGGAGAATGCACAAGTGATATTCCTGTTAAGAGTGGAGAGGCAGCTGTCTCTATTGCACAGCCACTCCTAACAGCTGCAGGTGTCCACTTTGAAAACGGCCCACGTTGCTGAGGGCGCCACAGAATTGCTGCCCAGCTAGGTGCTCAGCTTCAGAGTAAGACTCCTAGCTGGGATTTCCCCCGCCACTGAAAAACCACTGCTGTCACTTTTGGCAGTGGCACAAGGTGCCCCCTATCACTGAGATGCCACCAAATCTGGTGAATGCCACTACCAACTCCGGCAAATCTATTTTTAGGTGCCACTGCACTGCTGCAGTTCCTTAGCAGAGCTAGGCACCATGCTACAGACCCTGGGCACCTTGGCACCCAGGGTTTGTCAAGCCTGACTTCACTTCGTGCTTGATCTGAATTTTTCTCATCTCTTCTGTATGTTCAGATCAGATGAATGGTTTTGTCTGAGGGTGCTGATTACATGCCTAGATTTATTTCCTTAGGGATCAGGCATCTCTGCGTATGGCTCTATATTATGTTTGTTCCCCTGTACAGACCAGCATAGTGCTAGAGGGGTCTGACTCTGAATATGTCTACACTGCGGGTGCTGCATCGGGCTCCAGGGACCAGTGTGGTGGGATCGGTTGAGCAGGAAGTGGAGACCCGCACAGTCGACCCTGGAAATGCTCTATGACCAACGTGGTATCTCTCCCCTCTTCCCAAAAAAAGAGTAACACTGTGTTGACAAGTGGGCATTTTCTGTCAGCTCTGCACAGTGGAGACGCTGTGGTAAGGGAGTGTTAAGAAGTCAATGGGAGATGTTCAGGTTTCAGTGCATAGCTCGTCTCCTGCTGACACCGCCAGCAGTGTAGACCAGGCCTCGGAGAAAAGACCCAGCTGTTCCTAACCATGAAGAGTTTTGTGTATTTTAGTAGTGCATAATACTGAGAAGCCTATGCAGTAAATCATTTGATTTTAAACATTTCTAGCACCTGCCATTCTTTTCTCATTCTCAAAGTTTTCCCTTTTTAAACACAAAATGATGTGTACAGAAAATGCTTTCAAACTGTGTTCTGTATTACTGTACCTCTCTTTAATCCAAAATGAAACGTTTTCCTCTTAAACGTTTTCCAGGATTATGCTGTGTTTAGAATTTGTTCAGTATCTCCGAGGCATCTTCATGAGATGTAACATTCTGGTTGCTATGGCTCTGAACTGCATGGTAAATATATACAGAAAGATCTATAAATGGCCAGAGGAGAGGTTAAGCAGACTAACATAACATAAAGCAGCAGTACAAAGCCAGTTTCGGGATCCTGCATTTATATCTGTTACAATATTACCAAACTACAAATGGACTCAGTTGTTTTTGTTGCCTTAGCTTGCCATATACTGCAGCTTTCCAATACCTTGATTCAGTGTTTCTTTTTTCTTCTTTCCCAGCTCTTCACGAATTCCCCAGCGACATCTTTACGAATGAGGATAGAAGGCAGGGAGCAATCATCCTCCATACCCTTTGTGTGAGTGTTTTGACTTCATATACACTTTTTTTTTAATCTGGCAGTAAAATATTATTGGACAAGCTGATGTTGTTTCTTATTCATTTGCTTTTCTGTAGTTGCAGTTTCTCCCCACGGATATGTACTTATCCACAGAATTCACAAGAGCCATTCTCAACCTCATTTGAGAATGATGAATTATAAATAATTTTGATTCTTGAATATTACATCTTTCTCTTTATATAAGTTGTTCTGCTTTTAAAGGCCCTGATTCAGCATGAAAGCACATGTTAAAATTTGCACAGTAATAATCCCAAAGAAATTTGGGACCATTGATGTGTTTAAAGTTAAACATTTTCTGTGGAAATCATTGGGAGACAATAGCTATATATCTTCAGGATCCCACTTGTACAGGCTGCTTTCTGGCACTGATTCTCTCTTCAATGATCCGAGCTCACTTGCCATCTTACTGACTTTTGATAGCTCTTCTTTGTGTTGGTGTTATCCAGTAAGCCAAAAAAAAAAAAGTTTTTAAATGAAAAATCTGTTAACGGGTTACAGTCATTCATGGGAAATGAACCAGTAGAAATAGTTTCAAGGGAAGATGTAATTAGAAAGGCTGAAACACCAGGCAAGCTTGAGGGAATCTGAACAATGTTAGATTTCTTGCCTGTTCGTGACAGCCACCATTTCCATACAACAGATAGCACAATATGCTGGCGAGTTTGACTAGGGCCTAAAGGGCAATTGCAGGATGAATAACAATGTAACGTTGTGTTGAACTATTCCCATCTGATCCGACAAACTTTCAACGTGCTGATGCTAAAGAGACATTGTCAAGGTTGACAAGATCCAGATTTGGCTCTTCAAAGCAAATACACATTTTATTTCCAAATAATTGTCTCTAAAAATCAAGTGATGGTTTAGGCACTCAAAATGAAGACTACAGCTGATCCCAAAGCTTACTGCTTAAACTTAGTGACTCGAAAACAAAACCAGGATTAAGACTTCAGACCCCTTTGCTTAAATCGCCAGATGCGCAGCGCATCTCTGCTGAGGCACAAGCAGAGTGAGGCACTGTGGACAGTGCACCCTAACTATAATCCAGTGGTTCTCAAACACTGTGTCGGGCACATTACTGTGTTGCCAGACAGGGGTAAGTGTGCCACAGAGAGGCAGCTGGGTTCAGCCTGGGGAAGGAGACATTGTCCTGGAGGGTTGCACATGCCACCAACTGTGTTGTGATCCAGAAAAGATTGAGACCCACTGCTCTAACCTGCAATATCTGGGCAGCTCCAGGGAAAAGAACTAGAGACTGACATTGTGAAATGACAGCTTAGGTCTCCAGCAATCCTTTAGTTATCAAGAAAGCCAGAACCAGAGTTTTGTGGTGATGGTAATAAAGAAAATGTTAATTGTTGTCACTTCAGATTCACTGGGTACATTATGGTCCAGGTCTAACTTGGAAAGTCCAAGGGGCATCTTGGGCTGAGGAAACAGAGGCAGAAAATTCAAGAAATGTTAATAAAAGCTGGGTTGTTTGTTTGTTTTTTATTGAATAGTAGCTGAAGACTATACTACATAAAGCTGTGGAAAAGTCGTCTACCCTACACCACACAAAGACATTTTCAAACAATCACCAACTCATAATCAAAGTGGGTGTCCCGGTATAACTCACTAGTCTCACAGTCTCTCTCCATGCTTGATTGATGGAGTATATAGATATGTTACACACCCAGCTGGAAAGCCTGAACTTAAGCTATGGTAACAGTTTTATGATTTTAGCTCTGGAGGTCCTTGGTTCAATCCCAGATGTATCCCCAAGATGATGGCCAATACTCAAGGATCCTCTTGTTGCCTCAGTGATGGCAATGTTACTGCTGTGCTTCTATAAGAAGTAGTCTGATGCATTTTTTTTTTGTATGAGGAGGAACTTGGTGACTTCAGAGATGAGCACTGCAGAGGCATCTATAGATGACAGCAAACACCCATAGTTCCATGTTCTGCAGCGTAAATACGATATACTCTCCCCAGTACTGTCAGCCACACACATTGCAAAGTCAGAGTCAGGCCTGAAGAATCATGGGATTTGCTTCAAAAATCATGGGATTTAAAAGGTAACCGCATGGCAAGATGTGCGCCCTACACTGGCCTGGGAAGGAAAAGGAGGGCCATGGGAGCCAGTTACATTTTTGGTTACACTTAGAGAATGGACTGGGCTTAATTAGTGCTGTTGCCCAGCTGGGGAGTGATTATAAACGCAAGAAGTTTAGGGCAGAAGGAGGTTGCTGGGAGAGAGTCTGGGGTCACATTCTGCAGTTAGAGAAAAGGATGTCCAGAGGAAGAAGCAAGTTCTGGATCCCCTTCTGGGTAGATGAGACTGCAAGGTGAGAGGCCAGAAATTACATAGAGCAGCCACCAGAGTAGGTTTGGAGGGGAGCCCTGGCAAAAGGGCCTGAACTGGAGTCCTAGGAAGGGAGCTCTGGGGGACATTTAATCAAGAGGGATGTAAAATCAGGCTGGGGATTCCGGGAAGTGTCCCATGAGTCTCAACCCTGAGAGGAGGCAGTACTTAGAGCAGTTGTGGGGAGTGGACCCGAGAGAGTTTGCATAGGAAAGGAGAACCCCAAGGAAGCAGCCACAGAGAGTTGGAGAAAGTGGATTTTGGCTGCTGGGTTTAGAGTCCCTAGGCTGGAACCCAGTGAAGTGGGAGGGCCCAGCTTCCTCATCCTGCCACTTATATGGTGGCATGAGCCTGGAAAAGGGACAAAGACAACAAACAGCCCTGAGAAAAGGAAGTGAGGCCCACAGGTTCCATTATCAAGGGCAAAGACCTGATTCAAGGTCTTGTACACTATGTTGTTGGCCTTCTTGTTCCCTTGAAAGGGGTGGAGAAGATTATTGTTTCACCAGTAGGCTGAATCATGGGAAAAGACAGCCACTGGAGGACCCGAGCAGCTGTTGGGGGCAAAAGCTACTACACCATGCCTGGACCCAAAAAATGATTTCCAGAAGTGACTCCACTCCTTCCCAATGCATTTCAGATTTGCCTTCTGGTTTTAGAGCCTTTGGGTTCAAGTTTTCAAGCTTTTCTCCATGAGCAGGAGGGCTATAAACTGTTTGTAAATAAAAGTGGCCTTGTATAATCACATGACTCCTGGAGCTGGAGCTTTGAAGTATTTAATATTAACAGACTCATGATACAATCTTGAAAGGTGGCAGCTCTCTCTCTCTCTCTCTCTCTCTCTCTCTCTGAGTCTAATACTTCTATGAGGAAAGAGCATGTGCCACAATTTGAAAGACTGGAATACTTGAAGTAAACTGTGATCTGCTGGTCTGTTGAACTATGTGTACAGGGTCTTATGTTCAACCATTGCTGAAATCTCAAAGAATGGAGATACTCTTCTCCTTTCAGAGCCGCCTCTTAACTTCCATGCCATAGATGAAGACAATTCTTTTACTTTTAATGTCTTTGTAATTGATATAGAAGTGCCAAGTCATCCCTGCTTCTCATGGGTGAGAGGCGTTTTTATACAACCAAGAAAATACATGCTCCTGATGAATATTTAAAAAACATCTTATATCTTCTGTCAGTTTAAATGAACAGTCACTGTTAGAAATGTGTGATTCATGATTTCCTTTCCCATTCAGATTACAATGTATCACATTCTGTCATTGTGCAAGCACTCTTCATTTTGATTCGTTTAGAGCTAAGCGACTCATAAAATAAATTTGTTGTACAGTGCCACTTTTGGAAAGCTAGATATTTCAAGAATCAGTGACAAAATATTTGACTATAGGATATTTTGGAGAGTGTATGCTAAATCACAGTTAGAGAAAAAGCTCATTTTCATGGCTTGGATCATAATTTTTATACGTGGGTGCCCAAAGAAAGGTGCTTAAGTAAGTGATCAGATTTCCAAAGGTGCTGAGTACACAGTAGCTCCCATTGATTCCATTAGTGATTTTTGACTGTTCAGTACTTCTGATCATTGAGCAATTTAGTTGAAGGTGGCTAGAGATGCATTTAGTAGCCTGATTTTAGGCATTCAGCTTTGAATATATATACTCTTTGAGCTGCCTGAATTTTTTAGGGTACCTTGTTCATTTGCAAATATTCTGGGACCAGAAATAAATGATCCAAAAATCCCACAAAACTTTTCAGAAAGTTTTGCGTGTACCAGAGCAGGAAATAGAATCTCCTTGTCTGAGGAGACCAACCTCTTAGCTCTCATGCAACAACAGCTCCCTGACAGAGGGCTTCAAATCTTTGGACTTGGGTCAAATGTAGAATCAGACTGGTCTTGCTTGCAGTGACCTTTTAAAAATGCTTTGAGATCTGCAGACCTCTGTAAGCTGGTGCAGCTGAAGGCCGGGGAGGAGCAGTGTCTTTACTGGGAGACAACATGCCCTGGCTGGTAGGGATTGGCTGTGGGCACCGCAATACAGGTTTGAATCTTAGACCTGATGCTTAACTTGCAGGTATTTTTTTTTAATACCGCTTACCATCTTTTGCTGGCATGCTGAACTATAGCGTGCATGCTGCTGTGTTAGTTACATTGGGTGCAATTTCTAGAGGCCTTGAGTATCAAGGTAACTCTACTCCATTGAAGTCTGTTACAGTTTCATTGCTGGATCATATGTGGCTGAAACTGAGCAGTTGGGGAACTTTCAACAATATTGGGTGTGCACCTCTGGTGAGGCAAGGCTGAGGGTAGAATATCCCTGTACTCTGTCATAGTGCACTTTACAGGAGCAACTAAGGATTGAAGGAAATCTTGTTCTGGAGGTATATAGCTCAACAGTTCCAGAGTGGGGAATTTCTCTTTTCTCCAAAACTCTAGGCAATTGCATTCAAAACCTGTGTTAGGAAAATGTTACGACTGCACAGTTAAGACTTTAAGCCTAGGAAATTCAAAAGGGAATAAGGATATTCTCTTCTGTTATGGGCTATTTATAAAGCAGACAGGGATCAGTTGTTCTCCATGTCCACTACAAGTAGGACAAGAAGTAATCAGATTAATCTACAGCAAGGGAGGGCTCAGACTGGCTGGGACTTCAATGGAACTTCCCATGTTTGGGAGTATATTCTTATTCATTATTTGTATTCCAGTAGTGACGAAGAGCCAGTGTTATGAACTAGGACTACATTGTGCTTAGTGCTATATAAACATGGAAAAAAACAATGGTCCGAGAGAGGTCCTATGGAAAAACAGTTTGTGATCGTGTAATTACAGACTTTATCTTAATGCTCATGCACACAGGGGGCTGAATCAAGGTTGCAAGGGCAACCTTAATTCTGGCTTTTTTTGCTTTTTGAGTGCTTGCCTTTGTGACTTGACCATTTAATGCAAATGCTTGTGTCTATTTAATATACATTTGGTGGAAGGAAGGTTAGCAGGTCATTTAAATAACACTCATCTAGACTGATGGATTCATTTTATCTGGACACTGCAGCATTTTCTCCTAATCCCTCAAGTTGTAATTATCAGTCACAGGCAGCTTTCCGTTTCCAAAGAAGGAGACTTTTTATATATCATGATTAAATGTCACAACATACTAACAGCACTTAGTGTAAAATTTTCAAAGGTCTTTAGGTGCCTAAAGATGAAGCCGAGCACCCAGTGCCTAGTTTGTAATGAAGCAGGTGTCAGTGATCTGGCTGGACAGCTGGAGAGCTGCAGCTGCTGACTGGGTGCCCAATCCGGCAGCTCAGAAGTAAGGGTGGCAGATATGGTATTGCTGCCTTTACTTCCCTTCTAGTGCTGCCTGTGTAGCTGGCTGGGCGCCCAACAGTGCTGTGACTATGAACTTCCAAGCATACAGTGCCCGGGCTCAGCCCTGGCAAAAATTAGTTATTAGTTATTGTCTCTTGAGTGATGTGCAGCTTTGCTTTGTCTGAGTTTTTTGTTAACCTTATTAATGTCTTTATTAGGCTGACTGTAAACTAACCCCTGAACTGTAGAAATTGCTTTAGTGGAAGCCATTCACTCCACCCTATGATAAAATAAGTATGTGTCTGCGTGATGCTCAACAATAAATCCCTATATTGTTCAAGTTTCTGAGGTCTTAATCAAGACAAAAAAGATATTTAAAAAAGCTTGCCAGCTCCGGGAATTGCTTTATATTGAACCCATTGTAACAGCGAGAGAGTAAAATCGTTATTTTCCATCTCTGTGCAGCAGAAGACATTTGTTCAGGCTGCTTAAAGCAAAGAAGAGAGCTATACTTTTGATTTATTAATAACATTGAACTCACATAAAGTTTTCTGAGTTCAAGGGACTGGATAAATCATGAGTCAGGTTCTTTTCCAATCCACCCAGGATTTGGGCTTCATAGCTTCTGCTCCTAGAACAGCTCAATTTTTTATAATCTTATAGATTAATTTTGAATAAATAAAATATGTAACAACAATAAACATAATGTTTTGATTTATGTTTTTTTCAGACTTAAAATTAAAGGGATAACAACTGTATCAGATTCAAATATAGCAAATATTCAAAACCTGCATCTTATAGAGCAATATTTAAGAATTTGCTATCTCAGTAAGGGAATGTTAGCACTTCCTTTATAGTGACTCAGACAAAGGGACAAAGCAGATGTGTTTCTCTGTTGGTGTACAGTCCACATAACATTTTTATGTCATTAAAAATATTTTATGGAGGGAGATGATATTGTTAAATCAATTACAGAAGAAATTAAGCAAAAAAAGAATGCATCTCACACTATCTCTAAATGCCTCTCTTTTCATCAGCTAGACACTGCTTTAATAGTTTAAGATTTTAAATATTAAATAATATTTTGGTCAATACCTAGTTGGCAATAAGTGCTGACCTATTAGGTCATATATAGTTTTTATTCTATATGATGAATGTATTTTTGTATGTTTATTGATGTGTATAAACACTAAGAACCATCTGGTTTGAACAGTGGACTCTTCTAAATCAAATTTTTCTGCCTTGTCCTTTTGCATAAGTGTTCAGGCCAGACCACAAGATTTTAACATTATTGTCCCCTCCACTGAGCTGAACTACTGTCTGTAGAGGCAGTGGCTAGAAGATGTTAAGTGTCAGTTAATTTTTGCACTGTAAGGTGCTGACTGGTTTTTTGGCAACTCAGTAAGAAGTATGAACTGACAGTGGATTTCTTGTGTACTGCTGGACACAAAGGAGAGACTGTACATAGTTTCAGCATATGATGGCAAGGGAAGGGTTTAATATTATCATTTTTCAGTGCTGTCATATAGCTCCCTTTGCAATGCCCTTGAAAACATCTTTAATAAGATGAAGTGTCCCATTTTTTGGAGCCAGCTCCCTTGTCACTTTCTGTACTTCATGAATGTCAACAGCTCAGTGAGTCATGTGCACACCCAGTGCCCATGCAAGCCAAACTGAATTGTTGAAATCTGGCAGCTCCTCTAAGAAATCAGGGAATTCCCTGTGTAGCTCCTTCTTCATCTGCTGTCCCAAGAGCAGACCTTGGAAAAGAATTTAGGATGGGGTCTCTTCTTACTTCTGCTATATGCTAGTAGTTCCTTTGAATGAAGTTTTTCCCAGCTGTCTTTACTCATTTAAGCACCTGTTGTCCTTACCAGATGACATTTACCCAAACAAATTTCTGAGCAGTTTTAAGGTTGTGCTTCCAAACAGAGTCTGTAACTGAAACTTCTGCACCTCCGTCTAGTTTGGAACATAGGAACTGTCATGCTGAATCAGACTCAAGTCCAATGTCTGTCTCTGACAGTGGCCAGGACCATGTAGTAGTGACCATGAGATAACTGAGTTCGAGATGCTGATTAAAGGAAAGAAGCAAAACGCAGACCCTGGACTTCAGAAAAGCAGATTTTGGGTCCCTCAAGGAACTGATGAGCAGGATCCCTTGGGAGGCTGATCTGAAGGGGAAACGTGTCCAAGAGAGTTGGCTGCATTTTAAAGAAACCCTGCTAAGGGCACAGGAAGATACCATTCCGATAAAGAGAAAGTACAGCAAATGTGGAAGGTGCCCAGAGTGGCTTAACGGAGAGCTCCGCACTGAGCTGAAGCATAAAAAGGAAGCTTACAGGAAGTGGAAGCTAGGACAGATGACTAAGGAGGCATATAAAGACATTGCTCAGGACTGCAGGGATAAAATCAGAAAGGCCAAAGGACAAATGGAGTTGCGGCTAGCAAGGGATGTGAAGGATAACAGGAAGGGAGGATAAGGGATGGTGTAGGTTCCTTACTGAATGGGGCAGGTATCCTCGTGACAGAGGGTGAGGAAAAAGCTGAAGTGCTCAATGCTTTTTTTACTTCAGTTTTCACAGGCAGGGTCAGCTCCCAGCCCACTACACAAGGTATGGTAAATTGGAGAGAAGAAGAGAAGCCCTTAGTGACAGAAGGTCAGGGTAGGGACTACTTAAAGAAGTTGGATGTGCACAAGTCCATGGGGCCGGATGAACTGCATCTGAGGGTGCTGAGGGAGCTGGCTGATGAGATAGCAGTACCATTGGCCATTATCTTTGAAAACTCATGACGAATGGGGGAGGTGCCAGAGGACTGGAAAATAGCAAATATAGTACCTATCTTCAAGAAAGGGAAAAAGGAGGATCCAGGGAATTACAGACCTGTCAGCCTCACCTCAATCCCTGGAAAAATCATGGAGCAGCTTCTCAAAGAATCCATCCTGAAACACTTGGAGGAAAATAGAGTAATCAGGAATAGTCAGCATGGATTCACCAAGGGTAAATCATGCCTGACCAGCCTCATCGCCTTCTATGATGAGATGACTGGATTTGTGGATGCGGGAAGAGCCGTTGATGTGATATACCTCGACTTTAGCAAGGCTTTTGATACAGTTTCCCACAGCATTCTCATTGGCAAATTAAGGAAGTATGGGTTAGATGCGTGGACTGTAAGGTGGATAGAAAACTGGCTAGATGAACAGTTTCAGCATGTAGGAATCAATGGCTCCATGTCAAGTTGGCAACAAGTAACGAGTGGTGTGCCCCAGGGGTTGGTCCTGCGGCCAGTTCTGTTCAACATCTTCATTAATGATCTGGATGATGGGATAGATTGCACACTTAGTAAGTTTGCACATGATACCAAACTGGGGGGAACGGTAGTCACCCTGGAGGGCAGGGACAGGATTCAGGGAGACCTAGACAAATTGGAGCAGTGGGCTGATAGAAATCTCATGAGGTTCAACAAGGACAAGTGCAATATCCTGCACTTGGGACGAAAAAACCCCATGTACTGCTACAGGCTGGGGAGTGATCAGATAAACAGCAGCGCTGGAGAAAAGGATCTGGGAGTCCTGGTGGATGGGAAGCTGGATATGAGTCAGCAGTGTGCTCTTGCTGCCAAAAAGGCCAATGGCATACTGGGCTGCATCAGAAGAAGTGTTGCCAGCAGATCAAGGGATGTGATCATTCCCCTGTATTCTGCACTGGTGAGGCCACATCTGGAATACTGTGTCCAGTTTTGGGCTCCCCACTACAAAAAGGACATGGACAAATTAGAGAGAGTCCAGCGGAGGGCAACAAAAATGATTGAAGGGCTGGAGCACAAGCCCTATGAAGAAAGACTGAAGAAACTAGGCTTATTTAGCCTGCAGAAGAGAAGACTGAGGGGGGATTTGATAGCAACCTTCAACTGCTTGAAGGGTTTCTCCAAGGAGGATGGAGCTCGACTGTTCTCAGTAGTAACAGAGGACAGAATGAGTACCAAGGGTTTCAAGTTACAGCTGGGGAGGTCCAGGGTGGATATTAGAAAAATCTTTCTTACTAGGCGAGTGGTGAAGCATTGGAATAAGCTGCCTAGGGAGGTGGTGGAATCTCCATCTTTGGAGGTGTTCAAGACCCAGCTGGACAAAACCTTGGCTGGGATAATCTAGTGGGAGTGGTCCTGCTTTTTTGGCAGGGGATTGGACTAGATGACCTTGTGGGGTCCCTTCCAACCGTATGATTCTATGATTCTGTGTGCCTCCAAAGAAGATGAAGGAACCTCTCAGCAAATAGATGTGGGATAGTCGCCCCCCTCCCCCCAGCTCATCCTGATCTTTGTAGAGATTGTCTGAAACTCAGAAGTTTAGTTATCATTGAAGGTGACATGACACAAACCGCAGTGTATGTCTGAGCTTCATCTGTGCTGGGAATCTGAATTTTATATGTGAAGGGATTGGGGAACAGGGGGCTCGTGACTTATTATGTGTTTCCCTCCTACGCGGGGCTTACTCTGAAACCAGACTTAATTTGCTAATGCTAACAGAATTCATAGTGACAACATTTGTACACATGAGGGCATGTCCTCCGCTGGTATAAACTGTCAGAGTGCCACTTGGAGAGAGAAGTATGCCACCTGTGGATCTGCTGTCGATTTTTGGCAACTTAAAACATGGCCTTATAAGGGGAAATATCAGGAAAGCTTAATAAACAGGTGGTGCAACCAGCCAACCTATAATTTGACCACATCCAGAGTTGGGGCAAATAATTCCTTTCCAGTCAATAGAGCTACACTGATTTACAGCATCTCTGGATCTGACCCCCAATATGCATAGTGTGAACACATGTATAAAAATATGCTGGCACACGGTGTTATATAATGATTTCTCTCAAACAGATTTCAAATATTGTAAGAATGAGGACTCTATACTCACAGGTTTTCAGCAGTGTGCCCTCATATTATTTGCATGTGTAATTACAATGATTTGAGAAGCAGTAAGTGATTGTACATGCACTCACAGACCAGTTATATGTCTAAGTTGTCATTTTTAATATAGCTGTGCTACGAGTGTGCATAGATTATGCACCCGATTTTGTGTGAACAGTTCCAAAAATCTAGGCCATCTTTTATAGAGTTTCTTTTTTTAAAATTCTGTAGGAAACTAGAGACTGTCCCCACATCATCTGCATGACCTGTAATTGTCTCAGCTTGTTGATTTTTTTCTTTAAAACACCTTCTGAACATTTCTGTGTAGGTGATTGGAATGCATAATGATTGGCTGTTAGTTCATGAATTGCTATGTATTGTGCACTGATACAGCAAAGTCCTTGCTACCCCAAGTTGACTTGGGTTGTATTTTTTATTCCCTTTCATTATGTGGACTTCAAATGTCAGTGCAAGTGTTTGGAATGGAACACAGGAAGGTCCTACTTATAGAATGTTTTCAATGTCCACTTATTTAAAGTCTAGGAGGTTTGCAAAGATTTTTCTGTGGAGGTCATGTGATTAGGAATGGGCAAACTAGTTTAGATAAAATATGAATTTAGCTCAGCCTTTGTTCAGAGCTCATAATAAATGAGTTCTAAGAAACTGGTTTCCTTTTTATTCCCCTCACATGTTTGTACATGTCCTGGTTTATGTTGGCATCCAAAGTGGAAATACTGAGGAACAGTGAGAGAAGCCATTTTCCTAGAATCCCTGACCCAGTTGGAACCAGAAAGTACCAGAAACTAAAAATAGTCTTACAAAACTCATCTTTGTTTCTAAAACAAAGGCTTTCGTTAAGCACCAGTGAGTGGTCTGAGGCTGGTGCTTCAGTAATTGCTAGGGAGTAACATAGGTAACCAAATACCTTTTGAGCTACCTTGAATTGTTCCCTTCTCTTTTCCTTCTCCCCACTCCCAACTATATTTTTGTCTTTCTTTACCTTTAGTTCTTCCCCTTGATGTGACAGAATTTAACATCAAACCTCTTTGGCACAAAAAAAGGACTGAAAATCACAGTGCATAACAAAATCATGGTCAGTGAGGTATAGCTTATGAAAACAGATCGGGTTCCTCCAAATTTGGTTGTGAGACTCTCTTTGTTGTTATCATAGTGCCTTCCAGTCTTAGGGGAGGGGCAAGAGAAGACCACTGGAGTCCAAGCTGTATAGAGGTATATTTGTGGCCAGTCTGACTGAAATCCAAGGGAACTTTGATTGACTAGAAATAGAGGATCAAAGCTGGTCAATCCCATAAGACACCAAGTGACTAAACAATTGAAATGATCTAGTGGGCATATTTTATGACAGTATGATCACAGACTTTCAAAGAGAACCATGGACAGCAACCTTTTGAATTCTTTGCCATTGGACTGAAGGACTTTTGATAATGTGGATCTAGAAAATTTGGGTGAGTTGAACACTCTTCAAGGTTTTTTTTTTTTTTTTTTTTTGCTAATAAATAGATATCGCTTGGCCATGGGACAGCTGAAATTCCAAGCTCTGACCACTGTGTAACACCTCTGGTCTCCCCTTTTATTTTCATATATTCCTTATTTCTTAGATCAGTTCAATGACTTTATAGTGCTGTGAAATGATGGTATGTTTCAACCTAGCAAATGGTTGAAGCAGGATATGATACTATACACTGAGCAGGAAAGAATTTGTGTTATTGTCCATGTTAACTCCTTTCTGGTGCTTTGTAAGATATGGTCATTATGATCCTATTCCTTGAGAAGAAATCTGTTTTGCTTTTTGTTGTTTGTTTTGTTTTGTTTTGTTTTTGTTTTGGGAGTGTTTTTCTTTTTGTTTTGTTTGTTTTTTGAGGGTGGGTATTTTGGATTTGGGGGTTCTAGTAATGGAAGAGAACTGGATCAGGAAGGAAGGAAGATATGTATTCAAATGCATGGTTAATTTAATATAACATAATTCTGTAAACACAGCAGTGAGAGTGACATGTTCTAGGGGTCTTAGAATAATTACTTTTTATTCCTGATATGTTAATACTACATGGTGAAGTTCAGTTTGGTTGAATATTGATTGGATAAGCAGCAGGCTTGAAAGAAAATAACTTTGAATTCCACAAAATTTGAGAACCCCTACATAACTAGGAAGGAATTTCTAAAGAGTAGCAAGAGTTACACAGAACGGACTGGATAAATTGTTTGCATAAGGGTTATGTAATACTAATGGAGTATAGAAAGAATCCATCATACTTGGTTTTGGGTTTTTGGGGGTGGGTTGAGTTTTTTGCCCTTTTGGAACTTCATGTCTGTGTTATCTTGTGTTATGGATTCTCAAGTAATTTAACTCCATCTTTTCTTGAGTTCCAAAACATTCCTTTAAAAATGCTAGTGATTATTGGATTTCTGTGTTTACAGAAAACTAGCAGACCTGTAGAAACCATGGTTTGGTATTTATGAACTGAAAGGATTTCTGTGGCTGTAGTAATTCTATCATTATCACAAATGTTTATTCAACTACAGCAGAATGTTAGCAGATAGAAAAATATATCTCAGCATTGGATGGCTCAAGGATTGGTAATTGCTTATGGCACCTTAAATGCCTGGTTTCTGCTTTAATATAGCCCAGACTGAAACAGACCCTAAGTCATTAACATCTGATGACTCTGTCACCAACCTAAGTGAAGTGTAGGTTTAGCCAGACTCTCAATAAAAAAAAGTCACTGCCTACCTTGTTTTGTAAAAGTGGGATTTTCCAAAGCACTCAGCTTCGCTTCCCTCTTTCAGTGGTAATACTCCCATTGACTTCTGCATAGGCAAGTTTGAGCTACTGCTAAGTGGATTTGAAAATCGCAAGCAAGTGCAGATCTTATCCCAGACTGGGTCTCCATGCTGCTTCCTTTTGTCTTCCATATGGATATTTTATTTCACAATGTCAGCCTTAACACAAAGTCTGTGCCTCTTGGGCTTGTGGCCATGTCAGACCGTGAGCCTGGTTCATACTTGGTTTAAAATCCAAAGTGCTTCAAGAAGTGGGCTTGGAAATTTCTTATAAGATGGTCTTCTCACCGAGCCACCGCAATCTAATACTTTGGTATGGTGCTATAAAGTACTCTGCTGCTGGAGGCAATTTCTCTTTTTCAGATAAAGACATTAACCACTTGTGATCATTAGTGATCCCATGCCACTTTCTACAAAAGTGTGGGTAATCATATTCTGCCTATCCTAACACTACAGTCTGCTATTCTTCATTTGCCCTCCTCATAAGCTGTTATGTACCATTGCTGAGGTAACGCTGAGACCGTTTGCCAGTCCAAAGTGGCTGCATTTCAGTGATATGTGCATGCTTCATGCATTAAAAGACTTTATAAATCTGCAGTGGTCTTTACTGACTCTGTTCAAAACATGACCATACCCCTCATTAACAGCACCACTCCAGGGATGCTTAGAAATTGCCTATTCCCACCCAAAAGTCTGCTCAGAGTGGGCCACTGGGAGTAGAATTAGAGGCAGAGGGTTGGCATCCTTGACAGGAGAGACCAAATAATATTCTAGTGCCTTCCCTGAGATAGTGGTATGTGAATCTGGCACTTTCTTCCTCTCAGGGCTTAAAACCTGCTGTAGCTCATGCAAATCAGTTTTTTTCTTTTTACTTTCATTTTTTCCCCCCATACAGGTTTCTTTTTAAAAAGCATTGTTGTGCTAGTAGTGATGTAGAGAACAACATAACAACCTCCAGCTTGTGTAAGCATTTTACTATAAAAGTCCCAGGCCATGAACTGAAATCCTAGAATTGTCATGTGGCAAAGAAGCGACATCATTTTGGAACCTTCAACCTGTTGTGATTGTTTTAGGGAAAAAACCAAAGAGTTCTTATCATTGTTTTCATTATTTTAAGAAATGTTATTTTTATAGCACCCCAAAATGTGCTAGGCCTTTCTCAGGCACTCGCATTGCCCATACGACTGAAGTGTCCTATTGCCTCATGCTCTTTAATGTATTATATTTCTCCACACAACACCTCTCTGAGAGTGGGATGTGCTATTATGCATTGTGCTATTATGCATTTTATAGATAGGGAAGTAATTTCCAGCTTTGATAGATATGCCCATGCTGATTCTCATCAAGCTAGCATGCC
The DNA here is from genome assembly GCA_007922195.1 of Podocnemis expansa. NCBI lineage: Eukaryota > Metazoa > Chordata > Testudines > Podocnemididae > Podocnemis > Podocnemis expansa. The sequence goes on from ML682039.1 coordinate 74,660, forward strand.
AAAAATAGCAGGGCAGCCAGTGAAACCACATGTCTGGGGTTTCAGAGAGGGTCATACTCTGGGCACCTAGATGCTAGCTAGCTTACTGCCCAGGCAACTGCAACTACACCTAATTAATCCAGCTTCATTGTAGACATACCCTAAGTAACTTGCCTGGTAAATTTATGGCAAAGAAGGGAATTGAATCCAAGTCTCCCCAACCCCAAACATCTGGGCCATCCTTGCTCTTTGGAACAGAGGTGAGTTGTTAACCTTTGGAACTACTAACCTCAGCATGGGGGCTTTTAGGGCTTGAGTCTGAAAAACAGGAAGTATCACAGCAGTTCTTTTCAATTCAGTCCTACTTTGGAGGTTCAGTGAAACCTGCATAAGCAGCTATGATTGTCCCAGAGACCTTTATGTTTGCTCCTACGTTTGTGCTTGTGTGTCCTGCATACTGCTGTAACCAGATGTGAACAGGAATCTTGATGGAATAGAATAGAATAGAATCATAGGGTTGGAAGGGACCTCATGAGATCATCTTGTCCAACCCTCTGGGGTGGCGTTACATTTCAGCGCATACACCCACAGAAGTTAGATAAAAGCAAATGGTACTCTGCCTGGAAAGCTATAATGTAACATGGTTTTATTTCTTAGAATTCAGAACGATAACATACAAGAACCCCAAGAGAAACAAAGCATTCCCTTCCCTAACACAGAGAGGCATAGCTGACAGCACCTAGCTCTAGGCGGGGTATCTATAAATCGACTGCTGCTGGCTCACAGCACATGCTTCTCTGCAGCGCCCCTTAGTCTGCAAGCAGCACCAGGAAAACCCTCAGGATTTAAAGTGACAGTTAACAATTTTCATATAGTTTTCAATATGCCACAGCCTGCCTATATGCAGCAGTATATCAAGTGGGATGAAAAGGAGCATATTCCTGGTAGAACCAGAAGGAGCTGTTCCACAGCTGGAGGTTGCTCTTTGCATATCTTATGTAAGCTGTACAAAGATTTCTGTTCATAGCTGTAAAGAGCATAGAATATGTCAGAGGCCTCTTGATGATACTGTGATAGAAAGCATTAGCCCATATTAGAAGTAGGAAAACAATTAAAATCAAACCAGTCTTTGTATTCATAGTACCACTGGGAAGCCAGTCTCTTCTCCCAGGTCTTTTTATGGTTGATGTTTTTAATAGAAAATTGAACAGTCTTATTCAAGACAAAAATATGACCATTCTGTGCCATTCCACTCCCTTTATTCCTAATATTATAAAATCTTTTTCTCATAACTGTCAAGGTGTGTTACTGGATGCAGATCTTCTGCTTTTTACACTGGTAAAATGGCCAGCTTTGATAAATATCCTATAAAAGAGGTTTCTGCTCTTCTTCCTTTATCTCCAGAGGAATGGTGCTTTGAATGGCAGGGATATGGTCTATAGACTCTATAGCAAGGTCATTATAAAAATCGGCAAACTGTGACAGGCTCTGGAGATTAGTAGTGAATAGAGAGGCTAAACAATACTAGGCTGGCTTTCAGAGGTGCTAATCATGGGAGCCACAGTTGCTTAGTGCCTTTCAGCATCAGGCCATAGGATGCCAAAGGGAACTAGGTAGGTACCACCTTAAGATCCTACAAAAATTTGTGTACATGCTTAACTTTGCACACATGACTAATTCCACTGAAATCAACGGAAATATTCACATGCATAAATCTTTGCAGGATCCAGGCCTAAGTCTATAGCTGAGGTTCTAACTATTTGCTTTAAAAAGGAAATTGACCTGATGGTATAGAAAGGGTATAAGTGACTTTAGCCTAAAATCTGTCCATTTTTATTAAATAAACTCTCAACAACATCCTCACAAAATATTTTATACCTTGCTCCAAATACATAAATACTTAATTGGAGATCTACTGTTTTGTTGTATGCAAAGGTTTTAAAAACTTGGTGATAGTCATAAAAAATTTCAGGATTTAAAAGTGGTATTTCTTCCAAGAATGCACAAGGTAATGGTAAATAAATATATATTTCCCTTTCAAAGGACAAATTTATTTTGTTTTGCTGGGTTCAAGCGAGAGTCCTAGGAGATTTCATAATGGGATTATAGTAGGTGAATAAAAGTGTGTGTGTAAGTAATGCCATAGCTATGAAAATTGTCTGCAAAGAAAAATATGGTTCTATAGTTAAAAGGGGGCTAATAAGGATTCAGTGTTTTTATTTTTAAGGTAAATGGCACTGTTTCAATTTGTATACACTATAACAGAAAAAGAATCTCAGCCTTTGTGTTGGGGAAATTTCCATTTTCAGTCCCAGCCAAAGAGGTATCTGTTCCATTGTGAATTAATAAGCATTCCTCGTGTTCCAGTTTGGAGTGTTGCCTTAAAACAGGGTCTGGTTCGTTCACTACCCCATTAGTCCAGATTTACACAAGAGAGATTCCCTTGATATCCAGAGTGAATCCAGTCTGAAGTTTGTAGCCTTGGTTTGGTTTGTGAATCTGATTCAGATGAGAGAACCAAGAATTGTTTGAAAACTGTCTTTTCAATAATCTTCAAATTATGAATGCTTTAAAGTCATCCACTTCCCTCATGCGTAGTGGAAATTCTGCAAGCAGCAACAACAAGGCACATTTGCCAAAGGTAAGCAATTAAGTTCCAAAGGGGCAGCCATGTTAGTTTAGTTCAGTAAAACAAACAAGGAATCCTGTGGCCCTTAAAGACTAACAAATTGATTTATTGCATGACCTTTCATAGGAGAAAATCCCATGATTTTTTTCTCATTACAACAAATGATTTGACCTCACGTTCCTCTTATGGTGTTCCCCAGTGTTTAAATCTTAACAACTGCTTTGATTCACTGCTACAGTGTGACCTGTTCCCATGACTTACACTTCCCTGCATTTATTGTCCTCCCATTATGTAAGTTCCTCCATCTTCAAATCGTCTGACAAAGTGGGATTTTCTCCTACCAAGACTCATGCAATAAATCAATTTGTTAGACTTTAAGTGTCATAGGACTCCTTGTTTGTTTTAATAAGCAGTTAATGACTTTATAATTAACAAGCCTATGATGAGACCTTTTAACTTTTGGCTATTGCTCTCACTCCATCACTTGCAGAATGTGGGTTGGGTGGTGCTGAAGAGGAGATCAGTTAATGCAGGAAGGAAAACAGCTCAATTAAGCAAAAAGTAAAATAAATTGCTATTCTGACAATAAAGCCACTTGTCAGTCTGCATGAGTAGACTGTTGGTTTATGGCTTGGGTATGTTGTTTGGAGACACAAAGTAGTACATTCAGCTACCTAGTTCCAGTCCTCCCTGGTGTTTAAATACCCTTCTCCCATTCAGCTGGTGGGTGCTCTGCATTTTCTGAAAATCAGGCCCCTTTTAAGGTGTCTCGTGTTGGGAGCCCAAATATTAAGGCACCTACTATCACCAATCATTTTTTTAATTTTTCAAAATTCAGGCAAAGAACTACAGTTCATGTCAGAGGCTCTTAGATATCCAGAGGATGGATTTCTTTTATATGCATAAAAGAAGTGATTTGTACAATGGAATCTTCTCTTTAGAGATATACTCATATATTATGTAGCAGGATTCAGCAGGTTAGTTTACTGACTGTGCCCAGATTTTGTAGCTTTGACTTAGAGCGGAGGATGTGAAGTTCTCATGGATTGACTTAGCTTTAAGAGCAGATGATTGATGTGCCAACGACCTGTGCCAATTTCCTTCTGAAGCCAGAGCTAACTTTCTTTAGCCTTTAGTTAAAGTCTCTACCCATGGGCAAATCCATCCCAAGTAAAACCTGGCCACATGACTACAGAAAAAGAGTTTTAATGGTGACAAAGAATTATACACAGATGTTAGTTATTTATAGAGAGAGGCTGGGGGCAAGATACAATAACGCTGCCTGTCAGTCCAGACCAGATAGTGAGAGCCACCTGGTTCTGGTAATTTCATGGATATAAGGCAAATAACCTACAAACTCAAAGGTAGAAACAAATATTTTGCAATGGCACAGGTCTAACCGACGGGGAAGAAAGCTAGAAGAGGAGGGCGGGACTTAAATCTGATGTTTGAAATAGACATTGAGGTGGGAGCTGTAACCCATACCACAGACTACATCTGTGTAAGGGAAAATGTGGTGCATTCGTATGTTGATTACTGCAGCCTCCAATTAGAAACATACTCCTGTGTGTTTATGTGGGGCTTTTTTCTCTTCATACACACACCTACCAATTTGTATATGAAACCTTCTACTGTGGACGGCAGCACTTATTACTGATCTAGCTAGTGATGGGACCATGGACATCTGGCTTGGCTTGATTGGATTAATGGGTTGTTCTTGTTATGAACACACATTTTATCTAAAAAATAGACACCTCCATAATGATTATGCCCATAACATAAAATTGAATAACTGGGAGTTAAGAGCACTGGCTGGCAGGAGCAAGGGGTGGAAGCTTTTCTGCAGCTCCTGCCACATTTATTGGCAGTAACAGGAGCAAGAAATTTAAAATGCTCCAGCAGCAGCGAAGGAGCGAGGTGGTGGCGGATGCCAATGCACACCTAGGGTTTCGCTGCAGCCGGGGCATTTTAAATCTCCCAGGCGCCTGTCAGCTCGCCAAATTGCTCCTCCTCTCTTCCCCACTCAGGCTCCCCCTTCAAATGAGTAGGGGTCTTGGAGCACCTTCACTATGTCCATGGAGAGCACTGTTTCACAGAGCGCTGGCGGAGAAACACTGCACTAAAGGGCTGTTCTTGGAGTCTCTCTCCTATGGCGTTGGAACGTATCTTAACAGCATAGCTCCATGAATGAGGTATGTTGCCCTTGGACCACCTGTATCCCTGTTATGTCTCTTTCTTCCCCAGCCACAACAGTTTCGCATTGCCGTATGTCATCCCAGACTGTGCTCCCTCAGAATGGGAGCTGGAACTGGGTGACATGACTCAATAACTCTAGAGTGTCTGGGTGAAATCATATCCCCATTTACCGGTAAGTCAGTGAAAGCTTTTGCATTGACTACTGTGGGTTCAGTTTTCACCTTTTTTTTTTTTTGGTAGTGTCATTTGATGCCTTTTCTTCTTCTCCATTCTGTCTGCAGTGTATCCAAATTTGGCTTTCTGTAGTGCTTGCAGCATCCAAACCGAGTACAGGAGGGACAGGAGATTAACTTCTCAAAGTCAAGCAGGATCAACATAATAGCTCTCTGTCATGGGGCGAGCTATTCCAGCACACCTTTTCTACATCACCTCAGCCAGAGGAAGGCCAATCCTGAAAAGGAGAAAAGAAAGAGAAGGAAAGGCATTAATTACCTGTTGACAGACTATCCCCAAAGACTGACATGTCTGCAGTGCTCGCCGTCTGAGGGTCGAAGTTCAAACAATGAGTTCGGAAAATATGTACCAACGTCTGTAGACTCAGCTGCAGCTAACTGGGAGGTGTAACCAGCATCAGTCTTCCCCATCTCCCCTGATACAAGCAGAGCTTCTCTGCATCAAAGAACGTTGAGTTCCTCTGGCACTTGCCCTAAGGAGGAAGATTCATGAATTCCAATAGCCCTCTCCTTGCAATGACTCTCCTAATTACAGAGCTGTCAGTGACAGCAGTGTGACCTACTTGAGGATCCAATTAGACAGACTTGGAAAAAATATAAGTGTTGTCAAAGGCACAACAGACTAGGGCCCAGCTTTTTAAAGGTCACTCTGCTCAGCACTGCAGCACCTCACTCCCATTTTCAAACGGAATTGAGGCACAAAAGTCTAAAGTCCTGAGTACAGTGTTGCCTGAATGCCCTTAAAAATGTGCCACCTCGCTCCTCATTTGCACCAGAGCTGTGTCTGGTTCAGATAAGAGAAGGGACAAAGGCAGCTTTAAGCCACGTTTACTCTCCCCCATTTTTTGGAGGAGAAGTTGGCTGACTCAGCATCTGTGGTAAATTGGAGCAGTGGTTTACAAACCGTGGGTTGGGACCCAGTACTGGGTCACAGACCCTCAGGTGCTGGGTCGTGGCATCCTCTGCTGCCACCGCCAAAAGACTGGAGTGCATGGCTCAAAGATTCAATTATTGGGTCACAGGCATAAGTAATTCTTTTTATTCCCAAGAAAAAAAGTTTGAAAACCGCTGAATTAGAGCAACCTTATGGGTGTAACAGAGGGGCTGTTATGCTGCATTGGAACTACCAGCACCTCCTTAGATTTGGCATCTCCCTTGGGAGGATGGCGGAGAGCTGGGAGAATGGCCTCAAGTCAATTTAGTAGAGCCTCGTTGCCCTTCTGAACTGCTGTAACTGCAAAGAGGTCTCATCATGGGCCAGTAGATGACCCTATCTCTTTTTAGGCTGCATGCAAATAAATATAGGAGACATCAAGGGAATTTGAGTGTATTTTTTTTATAACTGCTTTGCAAGCTATTCTGTGTTCTGATATTATGTCACTTTTGTACATTTTTATAGTATTGCAGTGTTCTTAGTCATTGGCATTTAATTCTTCTCGCTAGCCTTCAGCAGGCCCTTTGGAAGAGAGGTGGTTCAAGTTGCACTGTGCCTTTAACCCACCCGCCCACACACGGAGGCTTCCAGTGTGCATCTGCCAAATGCCATCTGCAGCTGGCTCATCCATTTCCCCCCACACCTGCCAACATAGGTGATTAAGGAGTCCCCTTTATCGGCTAGGAGGCAAATGTAGGTCATAGGAAGTGAAAGGGAATTAATGAGAGAGAATGAAGTTAATGAGTTTAGTCGGACCCAACTAGCTTTGGCAGGCGGTGTGTAGGGGGGAGAGAAAATCACTAAACAATAGAGCATTTTAATACTATTTTGATGTTTTGTTTCTTGTGTGAGGCCAGTGAGAAGCAGCTAATTTTAAAGTAAGTGCTGTTATGAGTGACCAGAAGATGTACTGGACAAATATGGTAAATTGTCATTCATGGCCCTCATAGAAAATATATTTGAAATAAGATCTGTGATCCACTCCGATGTAACATGATTACTTTTCCTGTCCTTGTTTAGAAAATGATCCAAATATATTACTTTATTTAATCTGGTATTTGTAATCCTTTTATGCAAAGGATTGTATCTTCATTTTTGTAAAATGCCCTTTTAGGGAGAAAAAATGCCAGATAAATAGATTGCCTATTCCAAGGATGTAAGACGTGCTGAGCTAAATGTTGCTAAAAGGAGACTGACCAAAGCCTAATTTTTTTTTGTACCTCCTCTGCTATCATTGTATCCCCCTTTGAACCATCTTCTACACCATCCTGGAAATTTAATTTCCTGATCTTCCCCCATTCCCACCCCAATCCATGTTTACATGCCCTTTCCTATATATGGAAGGGCACCTGAGTCCCAATTCACCAAGCTGTCACCATCTCCTTGTTCAGATGCCTTCTGAAAATCCACTTCTTCCATGAGGCCCACAGTAACAGAGCTTATCATAAATTTAAGGGGAGAAGAGAAGAGATGAAAATCCTTCTTGATTGTCTCCACCTCTGGATTCACTAACGTGTCTTGTCTTCTGTGTGTTGAGCTTTCATATTGTATCTGGATCAGTTACCAGCCATCTCACCATCATATAAGCCTCAGTTTTGTGTAGGCACTAGGCAAGTTGAGAAGACGGCATTGTCCAGTTTGATCATCATGGTGATGGTTCTGCAGCCCAGATCGTCTTGCTATCTCCCTTTATACATTAATCAAGAGAGTAACCTTGTGTTACCCCACATAGGAGAGTACTCAGGGCATAGAAACACTTCCCAAGTACAGCCCTTTGTTTTCTTCCAGGTGCAACGCTCCCTTTTCTTGTCAGGTTGCCTCTGGGAAACTCCACACCATTCGGCAAAGCTGGCAAGCTACCCTTGGTGATGCAGCAGCAAGCCAAGCTTGGATTGAATGCGGAACATGAGACCCTCTGGGTGTGTTGTCAGATTTTAAAGCTGTGATGTTTTGAGTTGCCATATGACAATGTTTCAATTTGGGGACCAAATGGTTTTCTGACCAGCCGCTCTTTATGCTGCATTACATCGATCCTCTATTTCACTGCTGCCCGCTCATGTTAAAAAGGGGGCGAATCCCAGCCAAAAGCAGCCTTTGAACAACACAGAGGTGATCAAAGAATAACAAAAGTGATGGGTCAGAACTGCTGTACTTTGTGGACCCAGTTCAATGTCCATTGAAGTCAGTGAACAGACTCTCATTTTCTTCAGTCAGCTTCGGTTCAGGTCCTGTGTCCCACCAGACCTTGTAGGCCCAGTAGCGTGATGTCCAAAAAGGCTGAGGAAACGTGGCTATCCATGCTAACTTCCCCACTTGTATAGTTTTATGTCATTGCTTTTAACGTTCCTCTAGGCTCTGACCTGGCAAACACTAAAGCATGTGTCAGTTTGCTTACATGAGTGATCCCCTTGAAATCTCTGGATGTTTTTCACCACTATTCTGCCCATTTTTAAAGAAAATCTGTAGCCTACAGTGATCTCCAGTTTGTACATTCTAAATGCACTCGTGCCGCTCTGATGAATAAAGGGATGAATGTTCTGCAGGATCAGGACATTACTGGTTTTGAAGGCTTCTTTCCTGTGCTGAAGGCTGAATGTAATTTTGTTACAAAAGGACACTGAATGTTAGCCACTTCAGTTCAGCTTTGAGGAGTGGAAACTCTTTTTTGAACAGGGATAGGACTGGATTCCCCTTGCAACTCCTGGTGGTCTTGTCTGCATTTGCAAAGGATGTCAGTTCAGTTCTCACTTCATTCAGTTTTCATTTAAAGACTCCCACAAGAATCTTCATGCAGTTTAACAGAGGGTCAGTTTTTAAGTACCATATCTGTCCCGACTAATTGCTTACCATATATACTGCATCTAGCACCGAATATAATAACCTTATGTGACCTGGCAAAAAGTAAAAAAACAAAAGCACACAGTAAGTAGAGATTCAGTGTGCCTCACTCTGAGACAGATGCTGAAATGGGCAATTTGCAGAGCTTGAAATGGCCTGTTTTGCCTTTTAAGTGTATGGTTTTTCCCCTCAGGATGAGACCCAAGCTACCACAACAATAGGAGACTGTAGGAATCCCAAGCAAGCATATGGTATGCTGTGCTCTGTGATGAGTGTACATTATATGAACCATAGACAGCATGCTCAGTTTATAGTAATGATGATGTGTGGATTACTGCTTCTGGAAATCATTAAAATGCATTTGAAAGGCTAAGATACTTAGCATGATAGAGTGACCCACAGCAGCCTGACTGTATGCTGAGAAATGGATAGTAGGAAGATATGAGTATTAGGTTGTCTTTTTAGGGAACAGAATATCCACAGAGGAGTTATATTTCAGTGGGATGTAGGCACTTAGCTCTCTTAAGCTCCATTGAAAAACCCACTTCTAGTTTCTGAACATCCTTGCTATAAAGCAGAATGTTTGTGCTTCCCCATTATTATAATTACGTATTTATTTATTTATTTATTTTATCAGGGGGCTCCATCATGCCAGTCATATTTGTAAGGTCAGATTCTTTTATATATAGGCCTCCCTGTGCCTTCCTGGGTGTCTAAAGCATTCTTAAAATGGATAAAAATTCCATTTACACCTATTTCATATGGCTCGTCAGGGCAGTATAAAGAGCCTGCAGACAAAATGTGGATCTAGCCTGTAGTCTTGAAAATGGTGTCCAAATAATAACATCTGAACTCCAACCTCTTCCTGGTAGAAATAATCTGTCTAAACTGCTTTTTCAGTAGAGAGCTGGGTTTTTGACAAAATCGGAATTTTCATTGAGTGTCTGTTTTTCACAGTAGATTTTGACATTTCTTCGGAAAGCTGAAAACCAAGAACCTTTCATCCAGGTTTTTGATGAAAATTCAAAATGTTCCATGGTAAATGTCAACATTTTTATTTGACATTTTCTAAGGGAAAAAATCAGTTTTCTGACCAGCCACAGGTTGAGTGTCAAAGCCTCAAAAGTGAACAAAACTGAGTTACCCATTGGTGCCCTGGCTTCCTAAGTGCAGTAGGCATGAGTCAAGGGCAGAGACAAATTCAGCCGTATGAGAAAGCCATCTTTACATCGGGCAAATAGATCCACACCATGGAGACTGGAGTAATAAGGGCAAACACACACACAGTTAATGGTGGAGCATTCCCTCCTTCTGCTGCCCTAAGAATCCTTCCAACCTTTGCTTCCTAACCCATGCTGGAGAATATGGAAATGAAGAGCAAACATCTCTGTGGACTGGGAGCTGTGGAAAGATGAAGGCTACTGGAAAGCAAATACCATTTCCTCCCTCCTTTCCTGACAATGTGAAGCAAGGGAAGAGTCTGTCAGGGTGAGAAGAAAGTTTCAGTATAATGCTCACAATAGGAAGTGTTCAGGAAATCCACGCTAAAGGCTATACAAACCCTGAATGGGAACTGCCCATGATGGTGCACATTCAACAGAATATTAAGGCATGTGCCAAAGTTCAACTGATTGACTTTAGTGGGATTCTGTCTGTGCTTCAAGTCAAGCCTGGCCTGGAGCACCTGGAGCAGGCAACACAAGAACCAAAAGAGAGAGACAGGACCTCCCATTGGTGGCTGGTTCCTGCTTACTGCAGGTGCCATGAAATCCATAGTATTTGGAGTCTGAGCCTCCTCCCTATTCTAGTATGGAGGACAGGGAACCTCTGCCAAGGAGAGCTCCTGGGGAACTCTGCTGAGAGGTTCCTCTTGGAAATTCCCTCTCCTCCCAATCCAGAGTCTGTGGATTCTGACCTTTGTCATGTGGCATAGAATCATAGGGTTGGAAGGGACCCCACAAGGTCATCTAGTCCAACCCCCTGCCAAAAAAAGCAGGACCACTCCCATTAGATCATCCCAGTCAGGGTTTTGTCCAGCTGGGCCTTGAACACCTCCAGAGATGGAGATTCCACCACCTCCCTAGGCAGCTTATTCCAATGCTTCACCACTCGCCTAGTAAGGAAGTTTCTCCTAATATCCAGCCTGGACCGCCCCAGCTGTAACTTGAAACCATTGCTTCTCGTTCTGCCCTCTGTTACTACCGAGAACAGTCGAGCTCCCTCCTCCTTGGAGCAACCCTTCAAGTAGTTGAAGGTTGCTATCAAATCCCCCCTCAGTCTTCTCTTCTGCAGGCTAAATAAGCCTAGATCCTTCAGTCTTTCTTCATGGGGCTTGTGCTCCAGGCCTTCAATCATTTTTGTTGCCCTCCGCTGGACTCTCTCTAATTTGTCCATGTCCTTTTTGTAGTGGGGAGCCCAAAACTGGACACAGTATTCCAGATGTGGCCTCACTAGTGCAGAATAGAGGAGAGTGATCACATCCCTCGATCTGCTGGCAACACTTCTTCTGATGCAGCCCAGTATGCCATTGGCCTTTTTGGCAGCAAGAGCACACTGCTGACTCATATCCAGCTCCCATCCACCATGACTCCCAGGTCCTTTTCTCCAGTGCTGCTATTTAGCTGACTACTCCCCCAGCCTGTGGCAGTACATGGGGTTTTTTCGTCCCAAGTGCAGGATTTTACACTTGTCCTTGTTGAACCTCATGAGATTCCTCTTGGCCCACTGCTCCAATTTGTCTAGGTCTCCCTGAATCCTGTCCCTGCCCTCTAGGGTGTCTACCGTTCCCCCCAGTTTGGTATCATCTGCAAACTTACTAAGTGTGCAATCTATCCCATCATCCAGATCATTAATGAAAACATTGAACAGAACTGGCCCCAGGACCGACCCCTGGGGCACACCACTTGTTACTGCTTGCCAACTTGACATGGAGCCATTGATTCCTACACGCTGAAACCGTTGTTCTAGCCAGTTTTCTATCCACCTTACAGTCCACGCATCTAACCCATACTTCCTTAATTTGCCAATGAGAATGCTGTGGGAAACTGTATCAAAAGCCTTGCTAAAGTCAAGGTATATCACATCAACGGCTCTTCCCGCATCCACAAATCCAGTCATTTCATCATAGAAGGCGATGAGGTTGGTCAGGCATGATTTACCCTTGGTAAATCCATGCTGACTGTTCCTGATTACTCTATTTTCCTCCAAGTGTTTCAGGATGGATTCTTTGAGAAGCTGCTCCATGATTTTTCCAGGGATTGAGGTGAGGCTGACAGGTCTGTAATTCCCTGGATCCTCCTTTTTCCCTTTCTTGAAGATAGGTACTATATTTGCTTTTTTCCAGTCCTCTGGCACCTCCCCTGTTCGCCACGAGTTTTCAAAGATAATGGCCAACGGTACTGCTATCTCATCAGCCAGCTCCCTCAGCACCCTCGGATGCAGTTCATCCGGCCCCATGGACTTGTGCACATCTAGTTTCTTTAAGCAGTCCCTAACCTGACCTTCTGTCACCAAGGGCCTCTCTCCTTCTCCCCAGTCTACCGTACCTAGTATAGTGGGCTGGGAGCTGACCCTGCCTGTGAAAACTGAAGTAAAAAAAGCATTGAGCACTTCAGCTTTTTCCTCATCCTCTGTCACGAGGATGCCTGCCCCATTCAGTAAGGGACCTACACCATCCCTGATCCTCTTCTTGTTATTGATATACTTGTAGAACCCCTTCCTGTTATCCTTCACATCCCTTGCTAGTCGCAACTCCATTTGTCCTTTGGCCTTTCTGATTTTATCCCTGCAGTCCTGAGCAATGTCTTTATATGCCTCCTTAGTCATCTGTCCTAGCTTCCACTTCCTGTAAGCGTCCTTTTTATGCTTCAGCTCAGTGCAGAGCTCTCTGTTAAGCCACAGTGGGCGCCTTCCACATTTGCTGTGCTTTCTCCTTATCGGAATTGTATCTTCCTGTGCCCTTAGCAGGGTTTCTTTAAAATGCAGCCAACTCTCTTGGACACCTTTCCCCTTCAGATCAGCCTCCCAAGGGATCCTGCCCATCAGTTCCCTGAGGGAGACAAAATCTGCTTTTCTGAAGTCCAGGGTCTGTGTTTTGCTTCTTTCCTTCTTTCCTTTAATTATCAACTTGAACTCAATCATTTCATGGTCACTGCAGCCCAGGCTGCCATTGACCTCTACTTCCCTGATAAATTCTTCTCTATTTGTGAGCAGCAGATCGAGAGGTGCAAGGCCTCTAGTTGGTTGCTCCAGCATTTGTACCAGGAAGTTGTCCTCAACACTCTCCAGAAACTTCCTGGATTGCCTGTGCACTGCTGTATTGGCCTCCCAGCAGATGTCAGGGTAATTGAAGTCCCCCATGAGAACCAGGGCCTGTGCTCTAGTAACTTCTGTCAGTTGTACACAGAATGCCTCATCCACCTCCTCCTTCTGATCTGGTGGTCTGTAGCAGACACCTACCACAACATCCCCCTTGTTGCTCTCCCCTCTAAACTTAACCCACAGACTTTCAACTGGCTTGTTTCCACTTTCATAATGAAGCTCTGAGCAGTCATAGAGCTCCTTTACATATAGTGCTACTCCTCCCCCTTTCCTTCCCTGCCTGTCCTTCCTGAACAGTTTATACCCATCTATTGCAGAGCTCCAGTCATGCAAACTATCCCACCGCGTCTCTGTTATCCCAATCATGTCATAGTTCTTTGTCTGCGCCAGTACTACCAATTCCTCCTGCTTGTTTCCCAGGCTCCTTGCATTTGTGTATAGGCACCTAAGATACCCAGCTGATTGCAGGGTGACAGGAGATTGTTTTGGTTTTACACACACCACATATGAGGATTCTACTGCCCTGACCCTGATTAGAACAAAAGGTTGGTTTGGATTCAGAACTCAGTAGATGTGCAGTGGTATGCAGATGGATGGATGTCTGTGCTGGTTCAGACTAGCTAAGGATGGCTCTCATCCTTTTACTTTTGCTACTATTAGCAAACATTAAGTAGATGAGTAGTAGTTTATACACAGTCCTGCTGTGAGGGAAATTGAGCATTAATATCGTTATTTCACTGCTGTGGAACCTAAGGTACCCTACTGTTCTGTATATCTGCTTCCCATCCCACCTCTTGTCTGTTTAGATAGAATCCAATTTCTAACTCAGTTTATCTAGTTATTTGCTCTGTTATAACTTCATTATCTGAAAAATGACATCCCACAATATCAAAAAAGAAGGAAGGATGGAAATGCTGCTATTTAGTGTTAAAGTTTAAACAATTCAGATAAATAATCAGAGCTGAGAAAATCAGCCAAAATTGGTGTAAAAGGGCAATTTCATAGTCTTCCATGCAAGATTCGTGTTGGCTTTATTTTCAGCTAAATTAAAATAACTTTTAAAATTTAGGGAAAATAATGATCTTTCTGCTATTTGTCTTTCCTTTTTACTAATGTTGATACAAAGGGCAATTGTATTACTTTTTTTATTGGGTGAGTTATCACAGTCATTTAGATTGCTTTCTCAGCCCACGCCATTTTATAATTGGAATTATGTGGATTCTCGCATAACAAATAGACAATTCATTTCCTGCTTATCTCTAGCCTTTCTCTTTGGGTTTTTTGTTTTTTTCACCGGAGTAAAGATCATGTTTCGGAGGTATTCCCACTTGCCATTTTCCTGCTTGACTGTCTGCATTAGCATTTCTGTGGTAATGTAGATCAGACAAGGAATTATCACGAAAACATAATAAAATATTTAAAGATATAAAAAGCTAGTATGAAAGTTCTTCAGAAAACCTTCATGTCTTGGAGTCAAACATTCTGTATGCTGATGCAAAAGTAGGCCCAGATCCCACAAAGACACACATATGGGTTTCATTTTATGCACCGTGAGCACCCCAATACATAAAATTAAGGTTATGCACAAATCTTTGCCTTTGGGCTCCTTTCAGTGTTCCTATCTCAGCAAACCTCTCATAATAGTCCAAGTCCCTTGAAGGGACCAGCCCCACTGTGATATATAGTTAATGTCAAGGAATTCAGACATCCTTGTTCTACAGTCACTGACCTGTTCAGATGCTTGCCCCACAGGACCTAATGTACTGATAATAATCAAAAGACTTGCATTATTCCTGGTGTATCCTTGCATTATTCCTGAATGTCACTGGGCACTTTGCCTAAATAAGACAGGTTAAACAGTGCCTTTGGGGATTTGTCAGCGCAGATCAGAGATGACTTTTGCAGCCCTGCACAGCCTATGACTGCCTCTGGCAGGGGGTTGGACTAGATGACCTATGAGGTCCCTTCCAACCCTATGATTCTATGGTTCTGTGACTGTGAGCTCCCCTAATTTGTTGGACCCAGAAATGAAAACAGGGATCTCTGTATTCATTAAAAATAAAGAAAGCTTTAGCCATTTTCCCAAATCAGTTGCTAGGGTTGAAAGCTTGTCTCTGATTTTTTCTGAAGTTCACAGATTGTTGTTGTTGTTCACAATCCCTCACAGCCACTCATGGCTAGGCGGTGGTGTCCAGAACAATCAACACCAAAAGTCTATAGATCAATTAACAGTTATGGGTGGCAGATTCCACCCAGGATATCACTGATGGCTCTTGTTCCCTGGTGTCCGTTTGCCATCAACTGAACCAGCTTCTCTTCTGAGTATCCGCTATGACACCTTTTTCCATAAGAAGAGGCAGCTCAGTAGCACATGAGGAGCATGATTTACTAAACTGACCCCACATTGACTCCTTCTCTTGCCATGGTGAAATCACATATAGCATATGTGCCCAGATTTTCAGACCTGGGTGCCTACAGTTAAGCACCTAAATCTGGAAATGCTTCTACAGGAAGCAAGGGAGTGAAATTCAGGTGGTTCTTAATTGTATCTAAATATACAGTGAGGTACCTAATTTCATAGACTCAAACTTGAAGGCTTTGGCTTGCATGTCTGTGACTCAGTTTCCATATCAGTGAAATAGGGGTAATGATGCTGTACTTCTCGCATGGCCAGGTTCTAGTTAATGTCGGTAAAGTTAGTTTAAGTCTGAAGCTCACCAAAATGTATGTAAGGTCCTACAGTGTCTGGGAATTTAGCAGTCCCAAGAGCCTCAGCTGTTGCAGACAATAGCCCCATGCGTAACCTTTCTATGTGTCGGCAACTGTATGCACAAACCACCACAAACAACTGTACTTTATTTCTGTGGTTGAAGTTGGGATGGGACCTAAAGATCCACCTTGCATATGTAAGAGCATCCATATTGAGTCAGACTGACTCATCTAGCTGTGTCTTGTCTCCAGGGGTGGCCAGTACCAGGACTTCAGGAGCATGCAGAACAGGGTGGTTGGAGTGATAGCTCTTCGTAGTTTCTGGCAGTCAGAGGCTTCGTGTAGTCCCAAGCATGGGTTGCATCATAGACCATCTTGGCCAGCAGTCATTGTTGGACCTATCCTCTGTGAACATATCCAGTTCTTTTCTGGACCCAGTAATGCTCTTGGCAATCACAACATACCATGGCAATGAGTTCCACAGGTTAGTTGTGTGAAAAAGCCCCACTTAGTCACCTCTTTTCTCAGATGAACTGTCCTAAATCTCATCTGATCTCATGTAGAAGCCATTCTGTACTCTTGATCACCTTTGCTCCCCTTTTCTGAATCTTTTCCACCTACATTATAGCTTTCTTGATATGAGGTCATAGAGCTGCACATGGTATTGAAGGTGTTGACAAAGGATGGATTGATATAGTCTCATTCTGATAATTTCTGTCTTGTTTTCTATTTTTTTCCTAATAGTTCCTGTTGTTCTTTTACCCTTTTAGACCATAGCTTTATACTGTGCCAAAGTTTTCAGAGAACTACGCATGGTGACTCAAATGTCTCTTGAGTGGTAGCAGCTTATTTAGAGCCCATCTTTATAAATGGATATCTGGGATTGCTTTTTTTTTTTTCAACTACATGTTCGATACATAACTATTATTTAATATTGCTTGTATTAAGGTAGGGCCCACCATGTGCTGGATCGAGGCATACAGTAAGATTGAATCCTTGCAATATAAAGCTCATAAATTAAGACAACTGGAGAAAGAAGGATAAAATATCCAGTTAACTCTGTATTTTCCAACTGAGGCTAGAAACAGTTGGCAAATTTCACATCAGAAATGGGCCTTGTGCTGAGACTTAAAAGAAGAGAAAGTAGTCACCCTGTCGAACAGTTCAGAGAGTGTATCCAGGGCGCATGGGGTAGCATGGAGGAAAGCGCAAAGATGGCTGGAGAAACAGAATCATGAAACCAGAAGTGTTGGCTATATCAGACAGGAGCAACACAGTGAGAGGTGAATAGGTAACAATCAGGGGTATAGTTGCAAAGGGACAGGTAAGTTGGATTTTTGTGGGGGGGATGAGATAAAAGAATCACCTTGCTAACTCTAGTCCAAATCTTCAGTCTGGCCTTGTGCATGATGCTGTAATCAAAGAATGCAGGAGAGCTTTACATTGTGGGGATTGCAAAAATTGCTTTGCTGTCCCATCCCAAAATGCTATAGCTTCTTCTTTGGGAAAGTGCACAGAGAAATAGTCAGGCCCAAAACCATCAGTCATCCTAACTTTGTTTAAAAGTAGATAGTATCCAATTTACTATCACCAGGAGATATCTCAGTGTGTATTTTCTCCACTGTGCCCAGGTGTGTTACTTCTGCAGAACATAGCTTTTACAGAACTAGTCAGCAACTTCTTGAGCTCTTCAATGAGTCAGGGTTTGCAATAGTGTCAATAAAAACTGTCTGTCAGAAAGGCAACATGCAACTGTCCGAGATGAATGTGTACACAAGAAGTCAGAACGCCCCTCATAAATGTTAAACTGCTTGCGTTTGAGTCACTGCAGAAGTTTACAGAAGATGAATAGTGTGAGACAGTGTTTATATGTATAGTTTTATGAAGTGACCAGATTTTCTGTGTTTACAGCAAATTAAAACAGCCTCATATGCTGTAATTCCTAACAGGGATTTATGCAACTTCATTTGCATCTCTTTAGTAAGATACGGTAAAGACTCCTAAAAAATATCTTTCTTTGTGACCAGTAATTCTCATTTTGTTACGTTTATCTCAAAGGAATATGTGATATTAATACAGATTTTTAGAGCAAGGGCTCTCCCAACAATCCATTTCTAGGTGTTAAATGTCTCCTCGTTAAAATGACAGAGAAGATTGCAGTCAAAGTGACAGATGACTTCTAGGAATTGAATTGCACCTACAGAACCAACCAACCAGAGGGTAAAAGGAATTGCAGTAGGTTACTGGTGCATTATGGAGCAAAACCCCTTCCAAATCATAACCATGGGCAAGACATTAAGTGTCCCAGGCGCAAATAAAGGTGACATCTGAGCCTTGGTAGTGACTGTAGCATCAGCATGCTTTACTGGCTCCTGTAGAACGTTCCATGGGGCCCCCCGTGGCAGCAAGACCACCGGGAGGGGCAGGGCAGGGAGATTGTTGTGATGGTTGAAAGCAAATGAAATCTCCCTTTCTGGGAAGGTCAGTAGTTTGGCTGGTGTTTACTGAGGCACAGAGCAGGACAAGGAGGCTCCCTATAACTTTTGGAAGCAGAAGCCAAGAGATGACATGATTACTTTCTTCAGGATTGGAAAAGGAGACTAAACAGCACAGCCTGGGCCCACTTCCCCTGTGCTAGGAAGAAAGTGGAGTGCTAAGTAACATAGCGGGGCTGATGCTGGCTCCCTTTCTCAGATGAGGAGGGGCATCTGAGCTTTCCACATGCCTGTTCTGATTTTGGAGTAGGGGAAGAGGCCCAGGAGCCCCTGTACTTTATTTGGAAGCAGATGGAGCCAGGAGGGAGCATATGAGCTGCACACGGTTGTGTATACGAGGGGCGGGTGCATGTGCTGATGAGGATGCATTGAGGGGAGAGGTGGATGTGAGAGGGCAGGGCTTGGGAGTGTGACAGGCCAGGAGTGACTGAACAGGCTGGATGTATGCAATGTGATCTTTCCTTTTTTTCCCATTTTTGTCACAACAGAAACAAAAGTTACCAAGTTTTTTTGGGTCTGTGGCAAAACCACAGTTGTTAGTGTGCAACCGTTCAGGAACCCATTGTTCAAATAGTCTCAAAGCAGATATAAAAATCCTGCCTTGACCCTGGAACTAACCTACCAGATTTGAGGCCTCTGTTCTTATGTCTGTAAATTTTAGAAAGGGGCTACAGTTGGGCTTATAAAGAAAACTTGTCTGCAACCTTAACCTGGGAACAGAGACTTCTGCTTAGTAATAAGCATATTTACCTGTGGGAGCATCCCAATTTCTGTCTCTCAATTCACTTTCAAAGGAGGACTTCAACTGTATTGTATTTATTGGGGTGGGGGGGGGGAGGTTGATGACCTGAAGATAGCGAAAAGGTTAGAAAGGAAGGGAAAAATGGCAGAAGATGAACAGAGAAAGGAGCAATCAAATGCATGTTTGTCTTTGTTCAGAATGATTCCCAGTCAGCGATTCATCATCCCATTTTGACTCTTGCTTTTCATGGCTCTTTCATTCCTCTTTGAATATTGAATTTCAAATGTCTGTATTTCAGCTTGAGGGCACCTTCAGTTCACTTGGCAGTAGCCAATCTAAGATTTCTTGGCTTTTTCATCAATTCTTCAGCTTTTTCTGGCTTTTACGCTATGCAGCCCAGGATGGATATAGTTACCTTGTGTACAGAGAGCAACCTCAAGTTACGCATAAATACCTCATGGTGTCTCTGGATAGCTCCAAAGTGGATTTCAGTTTTCAGTTGCACATCAAATGAAAATTCACAATGTCAACAATATAAATATATCAAAATGTTGTGAGGGATTTTTCCTATATTTCATTCATTCTTGTTTGTTTCTTCCTCCTGAGCATTGACGATTTCTATTTCCCGAAAACTCTGCTCTTCTTATTTTAAATTAGGTCCTTTTTTTCCAATCAATCAATCAATTATGGAGATTCTTTCCCTAGTTCTTTTTATTTTATGATCAGCTTTTCCTCTTTAGAGCAAAGTCTGCTGGCTGAGAAAAGCCAGAGAAAGAACAGGGAGATAGCTAGATCATATCAGCAGTGTGAGAGCACTGGAGAGGCCTAGCTCGGCTCCCAAACAGTTGTCAAGCTGTGTGGCGACTGGGTTGGAGGGTTTGTAATGGAAAAAGATGACCGGAAAATAAATGACTGCGTATGATGGTCTGACTTGTGAGAGAGAGAGGCTGCAGAGGAGGGTAAATAACTGACTTTATTTAAACATTATTCCAGCAGAATTCCAAACCGATTCGCAGAGCTCTCTGGTCTTCTCTCTTGAAAAACCTCCATAAAAACAACCACCCCACCCCCTAAAGAACACAACAAGAAACCCTGGGAGACATAAATTCAGTAAAGAAGCATATTGGAAATGAATCGATAGCTGCTAATGCTGGATAAAAGTCCCACAAACAGCTGCGGAGCTGAAATGTCACATTTCAGATAAATTAAGTCACGCAATTAACGGTCCCTCATATATCCAGACGTGTGGCTGGCCCCCAGTTAACCTCAATGATATCACTGTCCACACAATATCCTACTGCTTTGGGGGATCATTGATTGAGACACTGTGTGATGACACATCCCTGCTGTGTGGTTTGCAGCATAACCATGTAGCAAAGAAAAACCTGTGGCTGGCCCATGCCAGCCATCTCAGGGTTGTGGGCCTTAGCCTGCTTGGCTTTTTCACTGCTGTATAGGCTTCCACGCTCAGGCTACAGCAATAAACAGCCCTGTAGCCTGAGGCCTGGCCATGGTGGGTTTTTTTTAAATAGTCTTTCCTTGACAGAACACCAAGTCTGCCCACATATCTACACAACAGACACCATCATAGGTCCTAATCAAGCCTGCTACTCCATCAAAGGCTCATTTACCTGCTCATCTACTAATGTGGTCTATGCCATCATGTGCAAGAAATGCCCCTACACCTTATATTTTGGACAAACAGAATAATCGTTCCGTAAGAGGCTGAATGAGCACAGAGCTGATAAGAGAAATCAAAGAACAGAGAAACCAGTTGCTGAGCACTTCCATCTTCCTAATCACTCGATGATGGATTTGTTAACGACTGTCGTTAGAGCTGTACCTGGGACATCAAGACTTCAAAGAGAGACAGCTGAACTCGAATTAATATGCAAGCTAAATTCTGTGAAAGCAGGACTGAATCGAGACTATGGATTCTTTTGCCATTACAAAGGGTAATTTGACTTCAGGCTTCCCATGGTTTGAGCCTGTAAACTGCTCTGATTTGCTGTTACTGTATGACCTGATCCTATGTTTTACACCCCCTTGCATTTAGTTTCATTCCTTTCTGTAAGTTCACTCATCTTTGAAGCATCTGAGGAAGTGGGATCTTCTCCCACGAAAGCTCATGCAAAAAATAAATCTGTTAGTCTTAAAGTGCCACACAACTCCTTGTTTTTTCACTTGACAGAACAGCCTGTTCCTTGGTGCTTGGGCTGGTAGAAAAGCCAGACTGAGAACAACTGTGCTTGCCCTGCCCCTTCCATGGAGCAGACGGCCCTGATCTTGCAAAGATCCTTTAGGCTTAACTTTAAGCATAAAAGTAATCACCCTGGGCCAGAATTCTGCACCACTGAAGTGAATGGGAATTTTGCGACTGATGCGGGATCAGCTGTCCAATGCATAAGTGTTTGCACAATCAGGAGCAATGCTTCTTTACCTCTGTACCATGTCTAACCCTCACTGGCTCCACAACCCAGCGTCAGAAGTCCTGTCCAGAAATTAGTCTGCATCACAACACAGCATACCACCCCAGGGCCTAGAGCCTTTTTTTATGGGTTTGAACCAGTCATGTCTTTTTTTCTCTGCAGCTTGTATAAACAACACTAGCTGGGCTGTGACAGCAGTGCAAATTGTGTAGGCTGCTTTGAACTTTAAAACTATTCCCTCTCGCCTTGAGGTTTGGGAAGGCAGCTGAGGTTGTAATGCCTTCAGTAGAAATGAAAAAGAAGGGTAACTTGGACACATTGGTGCACTTCGTGGCCTGCTGACTTCTGGGGATCCGTCCTGTTTGCTTTCAGACATTCCCAGTCAGTTTTACTACATTTGACAGGCTCTGCTTTTAAAGTAAAATTGCAGAGAGAGTGAGTGATGTTTCCAGTGTGAGAGTGATTTGCTTAATCAGGAAAGACAGGGTTCGTAAACGCTTGGCAGGATAGAAATTGAGATGACAGGCTGTTGGGGTCCTATATAAACCAGTCCTGAAGCAATACAGTCTCTTATGTCAACTTCACTGATTCATTAAACGATTCCTTTTGATACTCCAGTGAACGATATGATTTCATTTTTGAATCCACTCTAACACCATCATTAATGACAGTAATCTGTGCAAGACTGTGATCTTTACAGTTTTATGTATTGTGACACATAAGCCTCTCCACATTAGAGATGGTGAGGCTTTCCAATACCAAAATCTGTTAGGCATGAGATCCAGGAGGGAAGTGCAGTGTCACAACACATCCCAGGACTGTTCCCTGGCATCTGATTGAGAGAGACCGTTTCCTAATCTCTGTTAGAATCATAGAAGATTAGGGTTGGAAGAGACCTCACATGTTCATTTAGTCCAGTCCCCTGACCAAAACAGGACCAACCCCAGCTAAAATCATCCCATCTAGGGCTTTGTCAAGTCAGTCCTTGAGAACCTCCAAAGATGGAGATTCCACCACCTCTCTAGGTAACCCTGGAGAGACTGGGATGCCAGACTTATAAATAAAGCATATACCTCATTTTGCACAGAAACTCTGCAAAAACTGTATGGCTGAGCCTACACAGGTGCACGAGATGGGGAGAAAACAACCATAATTCAGCTGCGAGTGCCCTGAATGCAAGGAGGAAAGTGCTAGCTGGATTTGGAGAGAGGACTGTGCCCTGCCTCTTGTGTCCTTCTCCCCATTCCACACTGGGAGAAGTCCTGACTATCTTTTCACCAAGGAGTAGTGAGCCCAGCATCTCATTGCTCTCACCCCAGCCCCACTGGATGCATAATGCTTTGCCAAAGCATAATAGACCAGATCTTTAGCTGGTTCAGATTGAAGCAGCTCCACTGAACAGCTTTAACCAGTTGGGTTTCTGCTTTTTTGTCCCATGGCTCTGCATGTCCCCATCCCAGGAGTGACAATGAACCATACGATTTTAGCTAACTTTAAAATGGATGAATTTACATTGTTTCCAGTCACTCATTTGTGGGGGAGAGGGTTCTTTCTAAAATGAGTATTATATTGGATTAAATAAGATCCTAGAATTAGAATTCTAGGTGTCATTCCAGGGAGTCTAAGTACCAAAACACTTCTTTGTTCTGCACTGAAACACTAGTAATTGAAAACCCCTTCTGGAGAGTTCAGATTTTCATGGAACACACTCACACTTAAAAACAAGACCTCCGATTTGCAGAAAAGGAGGATAAGAGTGCTATTGAACGTGTTTCAGCAACATCTAGAGAACATAAAAAAGAAATTATCTGTCACTGTTTGATGGTAAGTGGTAGTGGCACTTGATAACATGTAAGACATTTTAGATAAATACTTCATGATCCTTCCATTAGGTACTAAGATGCCCCTAAGATTGCTCTAGCAATAGAATTTAAAAACCCAAACTCAAGTGGGACATTACAGTATGTGTCTTCCCCTAGCGCCTTGTAATCTCAATCTTACATTTTCTCTTTCAGGCCATCTATATGTTCTACGCACTGGCAATTGTCTGTGATGATTTCTTTGTCCCTTCTTTGGAGAAGATTTGTGAAGTAAGTATCAGAAGACATTTCTTGGGCTTGCAGGTCACTTCTGTAGCCATTTCCCTTGAAAACCACAAGTTGTGTGCACAGTAAATAACATTATATTATAGTTTCTCCTTGTTGGTTTGTTTTTAATGTAGGAGGGAAGAACACAGATAATGTTTTTACATTGCATATAATATTGTGTAAATGAGAAATTCAGCTTTTTATTTTTCTGTTGCTGGAGCCTGCTTATGCATTTCTTAGTAGGCAAATAATGTTTATGGGGTACCCTTTAAAATCTTGTGATTGTCACTTGAATAACAATAAGAACAGTTTTGTTTGCATAGTACCCTTCTCCTTAACAAACTGTTAACAGCCCTCTACAGCAGATTAAAACACAAATACTGTATAGGTGAAAATATACCTTAAGAGGAACACAGAAAAATGATCTTATGGTTAAGTTGCTCATCTGGGACTCAGAAGTTCAGTTCCTGGCTCTGTAACAATCTTCCTGTGTGACCTTGGGCAAGTTATTTAGCCTTCCTGTGCCTTGTAGGTTAGTGGCTTCTTCTCTTGCAACGTTTGGTTATCTTATGAGTTTAAGTTTTTCAAGTCTGGGACTGTCTCTTAGTATACATTTGTACAGCATCTAGCAAAATGAGTTCCCAGTTTTGGTGGGGATTGCTAGGTGCTACTGAAATAAAAATTATAGTAATGCACTATTAAAAATACAATGTAATTCAGACAAAGGCGGCCAACAATTGCAAATTTTTACCCTTCTGCTGAAAAATGCTCTGTTTGAGTCTGGATTATATTTAAGTATTATTTTTCCAATAAAAAGCTTTACTAAAAGCTTACAGAATTGCAATTCTTCCAGTTTCTCAAACTTGAGCATTCTACATTCTGAGACAAGAGCTGAGAAACTACCAGTAAATTAGTTCATCAGTCCCACTGGTCAATTCTTGCAAGGGAAGAAATGGGAGAAATTAAGATGTATCTGAACTTTGACATGAAAATATCTGTGCTACAGATAGAAAATACAAATTGTTTTGCCACTTTTAGAGATCTTTGCCAATTGGAAGAGACACCTGCGGATCTTCCCTGTTAGTAAAAATGCAAATATCATCTTCCTGAAACGAAGCTGCTCCTAAACTGGGGAATAGGGGGTGGCAGATTAGATGTAAAATCATTTCTATCGGGCAGCTCTGATAGAAACTGACACCTAAACTATACTGGTGTTTCTGGCTCATCAAAATACAGCACAGCCTCATCTCAGCAAAAGCTGTTTTGGGTGCACAAGAGTGTGGATGATCAAAGGAGTGACTAGTCAACTGAGCTGCACCAGTTGTGGTGAAGAGAAGATGGAGTGCAGTTAAGCATGTATCAGATAAATGTGACCATGCTGCAGACCATAACAATGGGTTAACAATCCAAAGATGCCTTAACTGTCTCACAGTTCGTGGGGTGGGGGAGTCCCAAAATATTTTTTTCTCAGTCCAAAAGTGACCTTTTTGGGATACAAAGTGCTTTCTTTCC
The DNA here is from genome assembly GCA_007922195.1 of Podocnemis expansa. Classification (NCBI taxonomy): domain Eukaryota; kingdom Metazoa; phylum Chordata; order Testudines; family Podocnemididae; genus Podocnemis; species Podocnemis expansa. The sequence goes on from ML682039.1 coordinate 99,763, forward strand.
AACAACATCAAGGTGTTCTTGAGTTACGTGACAGTGAAGGAAATCCATATTTCTCTTTTCAGAGTTGTTCCTACTTTTGTTGTCTAAACCTGAAATGGGTTGTCTTTAACCTTTGAACAAGCATCGACTTAGCCTTCAGCGCTAGTATTCAGATGTTCATGAGAAACAGGCCCAGCTAACTTGGGAAGGCTCTCCACTGCTTTTTCTCCCAGTCTCCTTGTCTGTCTTTTTCAGAGTGAAGGAAACTAATTTGATCACAGTTTCCGACAAAATCTAAGGGCTGGATTCTGCTGTCTTTGCTCCCATGAAGTAATTGTCTGCTCCACAAGAAAGGTTTTTTGAAACCAATAGGGCAGCTCTGAGCGTCAGGGATTACTCAAGATCAATAAAGGTGACAGATGTGCAACTCTCTCTGGTGATTTGATATATTCTTAGCAGGTTCTGTCACTTATTAACTTGCAAAATTTGGTCATTAGAAAAGGTCCCCTTGTCATTTGCTCAAATTAGCAAAGTTCTATTACCTAAGTAAGAGCTTGTCTGCATGTGGAAATTGACCAGAATAAATATTCCAGAATAGAGCCAGAGGGACAGCCGTGTTAGTCTAGTTCAGCAAAACAAACAAGGAGTCCTGTGGCACTTAAAAACTAACAAATTTATGTGTCACATGAGCTTTCATGATAGAAAATCCTTTTCCTCCTGTTCTGTAAATCCCTCATCTTCAAGCATCTGATGAAGATTTTCTCTGACAAAAACTCGTGCAATAAATACATTTGTTAGTCTTTTAAAAGTGCGACAGGACTTCTTGTTTGTATTCCAGAATAGTTTCTCATGTGGACATTCTTATTCCAGAATCAGAGTGGTTTTTGTGCTTTAACTTAATTGGCACTGGAAGTGCAGTAATAGTAGGATTATAAGAGAATCTACAGGCCCTGACTGATACCACATTACTTTGAGAAGGTCTTTCTGTGGACTCCATGAAACTGATTTTGACCTCCTTTTCCACATCTTCATTCTGTCCAGCTTGTCATGGTCATTTGAATACATTGCCTCAGATTTCTCTTCCAGGGAAGCCACTGTGGAGTTGTATTAATCTGTCTTTAGGAGGTGTGAACTCAAGTATATCCCTTACTGATCATCCCTCCTCCAAAGGTATCAGGATGGTGCAGACTGTATGTTATGTGATGAGTATATTTGTGTTTCCACTGAGCCTGGTGTGGAAGAAACTAGCCCTCTGGGAAATCTGCCTATGTTCCTAGACATGTCTTTCATAATATTTTTAGTCCTTGTTAGATCACTTTCAGAAAACTCACGTTTAATCAGTTTATCACAAATTGTTATGGCAATGTGCCACTTTTGAAGCTTCTTGCCCTAAAAAGCACTTTCATGGAAGTCAGAATCTGCCCACTCACCTCTTCTTCTGTTGCTCCCTGTAACATATATGAAAGACTACTGAATTAGCATGTGGATGGGAACAGTGTTAGGGGTACCTGGAGCCCTTGTGAGAAAATGGAGCTGTGATGGGTCTGTTTACTGAAGCATAGATTGCTTTTTTCTGTCGGTTTTAGAGAGCAAATTAACTCTCTACCTTATCTTTGCATATACATGGTTTGCTGAGGTAAATATTTGCAAAGAAATCTCAGAGATTCTTGTGGGAAAAGTACACTGCTCAATGGGATTGCTTTCAGGTTTCAGTGGGGACTATAAGAAGATAGAGGAAGTGTTTAAATGGCCTGTTAGTTCGCTTGCACTTTGTTGCTTTAACAACCAGTGTGATCTGGGAAGTGTTCCTTCCCCTTCCACTGCCTGTCATTCACTGCAGATCCCTGCCCAGGAGTTGCTGCTTATGTGTTTGGGCCTGTTTTGTGTTGGATCAAGACAACAGCTTGCAGATGTACCATGAGAGGTTGCTTTATACTTAGTTTCTTCACATAAAACAATGGAAAATGCCAGTTAGTTTTAGCAGCGTAGTCCCATTTTACTGAACTGTAGCTCATACAGATGGAATGGTGGGACTGAGCGAAGCATATAATTAGTAGTTAACTGAGCAGATATTTGGAAATGGTTTATATCAGTTAAATCTGTATGCAGTCATGAGTGTTTTCCTCTCGGGAAGTGTTATTTTAAATAAGAACCTCCCATATGTCATGGGCTATGAAGGCTAGAAATGGGCCTTTGGGTTTCTTTCAGCTAAAAGGTATTTGGTGAGCATGGGTATTTTAAGAGAATGGCAGTCTGGCTGTCCCTGTTTATTGGTGTAGATTATGTTTGCTGCTGCTGGTAAATCCCGGCCATAAAGGGCGTTAGCAGCTTTCATCTGGGGTCCATACAGTCATGTACTCCTGAGACCACATGGGCAAGGAATGAATAAAGACTTGGCATGTGCCTGCCCTCCGTGTCCTGGCCAGAGTATGTGAGGCAACATGTATATGGAGAGGATTGTATTTACTATCCCCTGGGAACAGGAGAGGAATCATGACTCATAGGAGTGGTGCACCTAATATACCTTGTTTTGCTCACGCCAGTACCCAGAGCCACAATTTAGCTCTCTCTAAATTGAGATCAGAAAGCCCAACCATCCTGCTTTATTAGACTGAGAATGCAACATTTCCCCATGGTAACTAATGCATCTCCTTGCTCTTGGTTCTTCTTTTCTTTCCATTTAAGCATGTACACAATTACTAGGCAGAACTTAACTTTTTCAGCTGAAATTCTTCCAGTGTGCCAGTGGTATAATCAGAGATTTCATTTTGTTTCTCTTTAGCGTTTGCATCTTAGTGAAGACGTGGCTGGGGCAACTTTCATGGCAGCTGGAAGCTCCGCTCCTGAGTTGTTTACATCTGTTATAGGTAACCAACTAACCAGCCATTTCCTCTTTAAAAACTTTTCAAAAGCAGTAAGAGTAGTTGGAGTTGCCAAGTTGCTCTAATAGATGTAAAAAGTCTTAATTTGTTCTCTCACATGGAGAATTGGTCATGGTAAATCCTTTATATGTATAAATCTCCCGGTGCCGATGAGTTTCTCTGTTTTTGTATAGGGCGTGCGTCATAGAGCATAATCCACGTTCTGTGCCCCATGAATAGATTCACACACCACTAAATTCTGCCTGTGCATCTAATGACTGTGTTTTGTGGGTGTTACAGATGACTACGCATGGTTTGAGAGTGGACCAGTCCCCTCTACACTGCAAGACAGAACAGTGTTTTTAACCTGTGTTGAAGGGCTACATCTTTGCATTATGGAGTAGATGGAGACTTTAGTGCAGCTCAAGGGGGGATGTATATTTGGTCTTGTTTTGGGGCTGGAGTAGCAGCATTTGGGGATGAGGGGTTGGAGTTACAGTATTCCCACTTGTCCAGCCACCCTCCTCATGCCTTCTCGTCCAAGAACAGATGAGAAATTCCTGACCATCGCTGTGATACATACAAGGGCAGGCTGTTAGCCAGGTCTGGTAGCTGCTGCTGGCTCTTGAAGCTGCAGATTCAAAACCTCCATAGGGAAAAATTAGTTGAGGACTTAAAAAAATCACCATTCATCTCACCAAGAGAGAAGGAAGCATAGCCATGTTGCTTAAGGCACTGCTGAAAGATGGCCAGGTACCACGTTGATGAGTATGGTGTAGGGGCCTAGAGAACAGACCAGTGGATCTGAGGGGCTCCCTCACAGCATTTGTCTTACAGATGACAGGGTGGGGGGATACCCTACTGCAGAAAAGCTCAGGAGTGGAAGGCTTCTTCTGTAGGATTGGTTGAGAATCAGCAGAGCCTGTTTCTTTCACTGTGCATGTTCTCAGTGATGGTTCCCTCGATGGGGATTTTGGCCTGAGAATCATGCTATAAACGACCTAAATTGAGGAAAGTGTGTTCCCTTGTTTACACTCAGCTGTGCATTAAGAGAGTAATTAATCCCCAGAACAGTGTACCAAGGTTGTGGAAATATTTTAAATATGAGCTGATGGTTTTTCTAAAAGTTAAGCTCTGGTTCAACCACAGCTATTTGGACTTGAAAATGGAATTAATTCCCCAAAGTCCCATGGCCTGCATTATACAGAAGGCCAGGCTATCTGCGCAGAATGATCCCCTTGGGGCTTAAAATCTGTTAACTTAAAACAGTCCAAACCGGGGACCGTATTATAGTAAATGTCAGCATTGTAACATGGTTACACATTCTGGCTGTGCAGGTGAGACCATGTTCCAGCGTGGTCAGGTCACTACTTTGTTATAACACAGTCCCCAGTGTGGTGCAAGGAGCCAGTTGTGCAGCATGGTTCGGGGGAGATCCCAGGCCTCAATGGTTGGGGAAACTCTCCTGCAGCTCCGCTAGCAACAGACTTGTAGCCAACAGATGATGTTGACTGGTTATTTTTTATTCATTATGAGATTGATTTGGGGGGTGTTGATTCCCTTTGCACTTTTGGTAACACACATTCTCTGTAATTCTGTTGAAGATCTTGATTGTGCCTCCTTATTCACCCTTTTTCTTTACTCCACAAGTTGCCCTATTACCTTTGAATCAAGATGGCAAAATCAGCCAAATGACTGAGATCTGGGGACATAGCAAAGGAGTGCAGTTATTTTGAGCAGGATCCCTTTTCTTTCTGACTTACACAGTTTCTCTTGGACTTGCTTTTCAGGCGTTTTCATCACAAAAGGAGACGTGGGAGTTGGAACCATTGTTGGCTCTGCTGTATTCAACATTCTCTGTATAATTGGTGTGTGTGGCCTTTTCGCAGGACAGGTAAGAGCAGCTGATAAATTCTACAAGGCTCTCAGTTTCAGTGGTTCTCCAAATATCCCAGCAAATCACAGTGCAAGTCGGCAGACAGGGTTTTCAGGTCAAGAGGGATATACAGGTGTGCAGAACATAACAGAGTTTTATTTAGTTGGGGATCTGAAGATGGCTCTGAGGACAACACCAGTGCTGTGGGAGGGAATGGCAGATGAGCAGTACTGCTGCTGGATTAGCTCATTCAGATATAAATAAGGGCAGGGGAAGGAAAAGCTACATTCTCTGGAAGTTTTGAGTATTGACTTTAGCTAAGACAATTCCCTAGCATAATTTTAAAAAGAAAACCAAGAAACAGGTTCCTCACCATTTCATATGAAGATATTGATAATCAAGTCGCTAGCACCTCTGCTTAACATGCAGGAGGTCCTGGGTTCAATTCCCAGGGGGTTGGACTTGATGATCTCATGAGGTCCCTTCCAGCCCTATGATTTGATTTGATTTGATTTGATTTGAAGTCCCGGGCATTAGAGCCTAGTCACTAAAACAAATCTGAAGCTATAGAAGGAGTGCAAGAAATAAGAAAATATCTTTAAAAAAATTTTATAAGCACTTACACGTCATAGTGGCATCCTAAATGGCAACTGCAGTCACTGGGAATGTTTATGTCAGAGCGGACAGGGTTTTATCAGCAGTCACACCTTGCCTCTGGAATGCATTCTCACCAGAAATGATTGAGCCCGGATCTCCTCTTTCAGATCATAGGGGAAGAAATGTCTCTTCCCACAGGAACAAGAACACAGTGGCCTGGCAGCCCAATACTCAGGTTAATAAATAATCATTTAAAAGAATATCTTGTTCTTCTCATACATTCAGACCTTCCCGTCAAAGGTTGGAAAGGAAAACACAAGGGTGCGAATTGCCAGGTCTATTGAAGTCCATGGAGTTAGGCTGTTTTATACCAGCTTAAGGATCTGGCCATATTGTCCTGACAAAATTTTCTTGGCTTTTGTCCCATGAAGCCTGGTGATGGATACGCTATTAAAACTTAGACAGATTCAGTTCAGACTTTATTAAATAGATTTCAGATCATTAAAGGTTTTGAAAATAATTTACATAGGACAACCCTGTTTCATTTTAAAAATGTTTTTTAAATCTGAAATTCTCCCCTAGCTAAAAACAAGAGTAGTTTCCTACCTGCTCCTCTGTCATTCTGAGTAGTACAAGTGGCAGCCCATAATTGAAGCTGCCTGATATTTTCCATTCTAAGCCCCTGTTTTCAGTTGCTTACAACTTTGCCAAACGGTAGCCCTTTGGGTTAAAAATGTGCATATTTGTTTGTGTGCTTCAGGCTGATTTTTTTTACTTCATTTTTTTAAATTTAAACTAAGACATTCCAGCCATTTTTGAGACTAAGATAGGAGCACAATAGATTTTGCCCACATCTACAATCATTTTGCTGAGCAGCCCTAATGCTCCCATATTTTGGAGCAGGCATTTGAAATTAGCCTTTTTGTCGTCCCTGTGAAAATCTGCCCACATTTGGCCAAGTTGTGAGCCTCAGTTGACACATACTTGCTAGACACCAGTCATAGTTTGGCAGCTAATTTCTCCAAAGAGACTGTATATACTACTCCAAGAAAAAAAAACAGTATGTGAGCATGTAATTAAAGACTATATCATAATGAGTACTCACAAAGGCTACAAATTTAAGCTTGCTCGGGCAAGTTGAAGTCTGACATCTCCTAATTTTTGAGTGCTTGGCTTTGCAACATTAGCATTCTTTTAAAGTTGATTTTGGGGTGTGATATGTATTTAAATATCTCCATAGAAAGCTCTGGGCTCACATATAAAATATTAAATAATCCATGCAACATACCAACTAGATCAGTGTCCAAAATTCAAAACCCTTCAACCTTCCCTAACTCAGATGTTTGCACTATACTTTCACAACTACTCAGTCCTGCTTATGAGACCCATGCCCCCGATGTAAGGAAATAAAAGAACTTATTTAGTGTTCACATGTGGCCAAAACATGAGTTCATTGACAGGTCTAATGTCCAATACAAATTTAATAACTAGGAGAGGAGTCTAGGATTTTTCCTGTTAAAAATCATCACACTTACAGCTGATTCTCTGTCATTGGAAATCTTTAAAGCAAATTAACCTGGCCACAATCAGCACAGTCTGGCTACTGACAGCGGTCCCAGACTGGTAAATATGAAGTACCATGCCAGCCAGCCAAGGAGATCAAGCAGTTTCTGCTTCACTTTTGATGTTAGGAAATCCAACTGTGCCACTATCAGAGCATTCTGAAGTCAAAACCTCACAACCCAGATGCTGGCCTTTCAGTTTTATGTAAACTCTCTCTGTTCTTTCACGTAGTTATCTATCAAATGAAGACTAAACTGAGTACAAGTTCAGAAGAAGCCGAAAGTGTTGGTGGAGATTTTCAAGGCTACCTAGGAGATTTAGATACCTAATTTTTGTTCAGAGGAATGCTTATTCAGATCACCCGCTGGGTGGTTTCTGCAAACCTCATCAGTCCTGTTTGTATTTGGAGCTTTAAAACCAGAGGATGGGTGCTTCTGGTACGTCCATGCTGCAGTTGAAAGTTGTGACTGTGGCATGCGCTGACCTGTCCAAGTGAGTTTTATCAGTATCAGTGGGGTATCATGACATGTGCTCAGAATCCTGGGTGGGCAGGGCTGGCTGTAAAACCACAGCTTCATTGCTGCTGTTGTTTGAACTAGCTTTGATCTAGCAAATTTATATTGGGTATGTCTGCATGTGCTGTGATCATACAACTGATGTGTACGTACCCTTACTGTCAATGCTGCTTGGTACGTGGAAATGAAATTCTATGAGCAATGACAGACGCTACCATATTCTGATGTCTGGGATACACTGACATAACACTGTTGATGTTATATCACTTATCCAGATGATTAATAAATCCAATCTTCAATTTTACTTCATCTTGTTATTTATCGCACTCTGAACATTTGTATATTGGAAAGTGTTGTCATCAGCTCTTGGGATTATTTCTTAAATGTCTTCTGGATGTCAGACCACATATGACTTGCTGAGTTATCCAGCCAAACTTAAAATAATTACCTGGTAAGATTTGAGATCCTGTCTGGATTAGAAGGGTGACTGATGCTGTGTAATTAAATATCTGAATATGGCAGTTTGCAGAAATGTATTTCATATTGGTTAAAGTGGTATTTGAAGTGTCACTGTACAATCCTGGTTACAAACAGGCTGTAATATTGCAATCATGCAGGCAGTGGAACAGCTAAATTTGAAAGCCCTGACAGAGAGAAGGGATTAGAAGCCTTGATCTGTATAAGAAATCGGGCAGCAAGTTTGAATTTTCACCAGAAAGTTTGAAATCCAACTTTTTTTTTTTTTTTTTTTTACCCACAAACATTTTCAAGGTGAAATTGGATATTTTCACTGCTAGGAAGATTTCCTTCATAAACTGTGCAGCAGGGGTGTTCTGTAGATGCATTCCCTGGAAGAACATGCAGTTTAAAGCTCACTCTGTGTGCTCAACATTTTAGTGGTTCCATTGTAACTCTTTCTGTGAAAACCCCTATGATTCAGACCAGTTATAAATTACCACAGCTTTCTCCATGCATTGAGCAATATGCCCCAGAGATGTTCTCTAGTAATCAGTAGGAACTTTTCTCGGTTGAATTGCCATGAACAACATACAAACAGATGGCGATTAACTGTTCAATACAAAGATCAAGGAACAACCAAATATTTCTTCTCATTGTATGCTCCTGGCATTATTGTTCAGCAGTCTGAAACCTACTCAGAAGACAATCACAGACTAGAATTCTAGGACTTGGAGAAGTTTGGAAGTTCAGCAAAATTTGAAAATATTTTAGGAGCCCCTTTGGAATTTTTTTTAAAATCATAGCTTAGAACCAAAACTTTCTCAACCCATCTCCATCCTTCCCCACACCCTGCATTTTAGAAGTTCATGAGGGATTTGACTGCACTAATTTATTCTGGGTATGGTCTAAAGACTACAGAAATTAGAAATGAGGAGCTCTACTTGTTGTTTTAAAGGTATTTTGGTGCCTAACTCCCATTGAGAGTCTGATATACCGTACTATGGGCCAGATTCTGGCTGACTTTTTGAGATGGACACATTGGAAGTGTGTTCAAGGAGCATTCTTCCCCATTTTTCCAGGAAAAGAAAATACTCAGTAAAGCCACTGGGCCAAATTCTGGTCTGTTTATCAGATTTGCACTGGTGTTACTTCACTGAGATCCTGCCCAACAGAACCTGTCTCTGGCACAGATTGGTAGGGCCTCTTCATAGAGTGCTGCCAAATCTGTAGCTGCAGAGCTCCCTCCACATCAACTAGGCCCAGCTGCAGTAGGGACAAGCTGAAGCACTGGCTCGCGGCCTGGGTGGAATAATCAACCATGTCCAAATCAGTCCTTGTCCTAGGGCTCTGTTATTGTCCAAACACAAAAGAATGTGGAAATGACCATCCAAAGCAGTTGCCCTGCTTCCCTGAGTAAGTTATGGGTCCCCTGTCCTCTAGCAGTCTAGAAGTCGTGTCTTCCCTTAGTCAGGGACATTCTCAGACCATCTCTACCTCCAAATGTTCCTCCATGTCACTGCCTGCAACCTGAGCTTTAGTTACACAATATGTTCTCATGATCGCCTCCTGGTCCAGGCAAGGGCCCTCTTCTGTCTCCTCTAGATGGTGGTTATTAGATATGGTCTCCTGATGCTGCCTGAATGCAGCTCATGGCTCCCAACACCTGCCTGCCAGGCTCCTCTCCAAAATAGGGCTGGCTATTTCCTGGTTGCCCTACCCCTTTAAGGGGTGGACCACCCTGTGGGAATCAAATGCTGGTGTTCTGTGGCTGCTTCATGGTGTCTGGCGGGGAGCATGGGCTTCCCATATTCTGACTGAGCTCTGGGGCAATGACTTGACTCCTCTGGGACAGGAGAGTATCTCCCAACTATTGTGGTCCTCTCGATCCTACTGCAGAGACACACGGTATGGCTGTGCGTATTACTGACCACACACAAATGTGCTCTTTTGGGACTGCACCGAACTTATTAAGTCGACTAAAGGGCTATGGCCTGTCTACACTGGCTTAAATTGACTGAATAAGGTTGACTTAAGTTTTGTTGACCTAGCAGCTGCCAGCGTGGATATGGGCAGTCTACAGGAGTTTGCAATGTGGACACTCTTAGCAAAGTCGACTTAACATAGTCTCCAGTGTAGACATACCGTAGGAGCCTGACTCCTATTGAAACCAATGGGAGTTAGGCTCCTAAACATCTTTAAAATTAAGGGCTCAGACTGGAAGCTATTTAGGTCAGAAACTGTCTCTTAATTCCAGGTGTGTTCGATCCCATTGCAAAACAAACACTAAAGAACAACATGCTCTGAGCTCCTGCCTAGGCTTCAGGAATACGGCTCATGCTGCTGGATTTGCACTTCTGAGGAAGGAGCCTGGCCACACAGCATGAGGTCTCATTTTGATTTCACCTCAGAGAAATTAGTTTATTTTCACAAGACTATTTTTATAACTTTGACACTCTGGAGTACATTTCCCAGACCTGAAAAAGAGCTCTGTGTAAGCTCAAAAGCTTGTCTCTCCCCAGCAGAAGCTGGGCTAATGAAAGATATCTCCTCACTCGCCTTGTCTCTCTGTTTCTATAACCGAAATAAATGAGGAAAAGGAGTCCAGTCTTCTCAGAGCTGGAATCAAGGAGTTTCTCCAGATATGTTTACAGGATCTTGTGATTAAAGCTGAGTGGAAATGTGGTAAATGCTTTTAGAAACATGTTCGTTTTGTTGGGGATTTTTTAAAAATAAAATTATATATGCACAAAATATTTTGAAAATTAAAAAAATAAAAGTAATTGGCACTTTACCCTCGGGAAAAGTGGATAATTGTGACCCATTAATTGAGCACTATACCTGGTAATAGTATTACCTAAGTCTTTCTATTATTTTTCATCAGTAGACCTCAAAGCGCTTTATAAAGGAGGTCAGTATCATTCCCCATAATTTATTGAAAGGGAAACTGAGGCATGGAGAAGTGAAATGACTCACCTGGGGTCACTCAGTGGGCTGATAACAGAAACAGGACTGGAACACAGGACTCTGAAGGCTCACGCTGTGTTCTGTCTACTAAGCCACACTGCCTTTTCAGTTGTTTGTACTGAAATAGATCACTTCTGCTGTCTTGTTGCAGATGTCGTTTGTGCACTGATATTTATAGGACCCTCTGGCCCTAGTATTGGCTGGTTTCTTATAGCCTTCAGAACAGAGGAGGATCTTTCTAGAGTACATCACAGATAGTTAAGCCATGAGGTGTTGTAGAAAAATAGAAAGGTAAGATACATTCGGTTCAGAGCGAGTTGTATTTTTTCCCCCAATTAGTGAAATGACCCATTAAAATTTAAGAACAGTGAAAATATTGTACGGAGGGCAGAGATGCAATAAAGGGTAGGCTCTGGAGGTTGGTGGGGGGTACAATACCTGGGGTCTGGATTTCTGTTTTCCAAGACTGAACTAGCCCTTGGTGTTCTGTACAGCTCAGAGCCCATTGCTGGGAGCCAAGGGAGGACTGTCTTCCAACACAAGCAAGGTTCAGGGCAGAGGCTGGAACAGGTCTGCCTAGCCCTGTCTGAGGCTTAGATTGCCCCACTCCAGAGGTGCGCTTTTGTAGAGGTCCCCCCACACACACCCTGTCAGCCCCTGGTCCTTCCTCAGTCCAGGTGTCTCCATGGCACAGGCACTGTATGTGGGATCATGTGCTCTGGGCCCTGCCCAGGGCTGGCACTGCCTTGCATGGGGTTTGAGTGAGGTCAGTCTATTGAGCTTTTCCCGTGACTGCAGAGATGGCTGTGACTTCCCAGTGGAGCTGCTTGAGGGTATTGCTCTCACTGAGGTGACCAGGGACATTCCCTAAGACCTTGTACCCTGTTACATGAGGGCCCAGTTTTGCAGAAGTGATTAGTTTCTGAGCACCTAACCTAAAAGTACTGAATGCCTCCAAGAAAGATCAGGCCTCTTTTAAGATGCTTTACTGTGTACTAAAAAGCAGATGCACCCAAAATCACAAGTCCTTTTCAAGGTGCATGACCATAATGTATTCTGAGGCGAGAACTCAGGCAGTGCACCCTTGGATTGTCAGACACAGTCCCATTGCCTAAAAGAGGATTACACACCCTGAAAGCTTTACATTGCTCTTTCCCTGGAACCTCTACATTATCACTAAAATAGTTTTTCCCTAACGGAGAGGGAGACTGTTTGCCTGGACAGTGTTGTACAGCTCTGGGCTCTAGATCCATTTTCCAAGGTGTCTCTGTAAGCTCAATTCACAGAGCTGTGACATGGCTCCACAAATGTGCTAGGCTGCAGGACAGGTGCCAGAAAAACTGTCTTCTATGTTGTCTCTGTAGCTCAAGGAGACTGTGTCTATTCAGCTTCAACTGTAGAGATATCAAAGTCAAGTATCATTAACACTCTTATTTAGCCACTGCCTGATTTATCTATGCACTTGGGAATGAGGGAGAATGAGGAGGAGTGGGAGAAACATGAGAACATTGTATGAAATGAAAGCATGATATCAATTCTGCCCTTAAAGTACAAATCAGGCAACATTTCTTCATGACACCTGTTACACACAAGGTCAGAGGTGTAAGAATGGGAGACTGCACCTTATGCTGTGGTGTATTTAATTAGATTTGTTCCTTGATTGTCAATCAACACTTTCTATATGTAGAGATGTAAAGATGAGGCCCCAAACCATAATTCCCCCTGCACCATCCTCCATTATACCCTCATCCACAGACCTGTGTTTCCTCCTTACTTCCTGCTCCCATCCCATCCTTGACTAAAATGGCATGGGCTTTTGAAAGCAGTCACCATGGCTCTAACTCTGTTGTTCTTAAAGCTAGATTTGAGAGCAACCTTCAACTACTTGAAGGGATGCTCTAAGGAAGATGGAGCTCGACTGTTCTCGGTAATAACAGAGGACAGAACGAGGAGCAATGGTCTCAAGTTGCGGTTAGGGAGGTCGAGGCTGGATATTAGAAAAAACTTTTTTACTAGGAGAGTGGTGAAGCCTTGGAATGAGCTGCCGAGGGAGGTGGTGAAATCTCCATCTTTGGAGGTGTTTAAGGCCCGGCTGGACAAAACCATGACTGGGATGGTTTAGTGGGAGTGGTCCTGCCTCTGGCAGGGGGTTGGGCTAGATGACCTGTGAGGTCCCTTCCAACCCTATGGTTCTATGATTCTAGTGGGAATTAATCCTTCTCTCCAAAGAGAACAGAGAGACCACTTGGGATAATCTCATCTGGATTCCCCAACCTTTCCTGCAACTCTACAACGGTCTTCAATTTCTGTCTTCCAATGTCCCTCGATATTCACCCAAAATATAGAAACCATCTGTAGTAACTTCAGCTGCAGAGAGCCCACAATGTTGTTAGGTGTAGAAGAATTCTTATATAGCCTGCATCTTGCATGGGTTAACTAGACACCTACCAGCTGGTTCTTTTACCACTGTCATGAGACAAGAGTCTGTTCTGATGGAATTACAAACTCACAGTTGCTGTCGTGTGCTGGAAATTCTCCAGTTATTATCGCTGCAGAAGCTCTTCTGACTGTTCAGTGGTGATTCTGTTGTCAAATTGTCAATAAGCGGCTACATATGAGCATTTCCTAGATCGTAATATAAGAAGAGACCATAATGATTAGCTATTCTGAGCTCCTGTGTTGTTACCCCTGGTTCCTTAACCCAGTAACTATATGCTAGAGTCTTGTAAAAGATGAATAAAAACCAAATGTCTGTGATTTAAAAGCTTTACTTCCAGTACCGCCTTGCGATTACCTTCACCACCCTCTCCACTTATTAGCCTTAAGCAACACAGTATAGTAGGTGATTAAAGTACCCTCGAACATAATATGAACCACACAAGTCTGAATCAGTTGAAGATTTCCAGATGGCCAGTCCTTCTGTCTGTGCCTGGGGATCTTTCAGTATATCCATGAAGCAGTCTGCTGACTTAGACTTGTACCTTCCCTCTGATCCCTCCAAACTTACAAAGACATGTCAATCAAGAAAAACATTACATAGCTGACCAAACAAAATTAATCCCTGGGCAGCAGCAAAAGCTACAGACAAGTCACTAAAGAAAAGTGGTTAAGCAAGCACTCTTAAATTGTAAGCCTAGTAGCTAGATTTCCTCATAGCTGCCATTTTAAAATATATCCAGACCTGCTGTTTTCCACAGACGACTGCCCCAGCATATTCCAAGAGAGAACACAGTTGGGGTCAGGCTCACATCATGTGTTCACTGTCTGCTACTCCTTCTCCCAGTTTGCCTAGTTTTATGCTAAATTCCTACAAAGGCCTGGAAATGGCTAAAAGTATCCAGGAGCATTACTGACAGTCATCCCAATAATTGGCTGTGGCTTCGACACCTGGCTGACTGCTAAAATGCCCTGTAAAGTGTAACACAGGCTACAGGACTTGAAATAATTCCTATTTGAACTAGAGCATATCTTCTAGAAAAGCAGCCAACCTCAATTTAAACATTTCCCATGATAGAGAATCACCACGTCCTTAGGTAAGTTGTTTCAATGTTTAATTAACCTCACTGTTAAAAATTTGCATCTCATTGCTATTCTAAATTTGTCTAGCTTCAGCTTCCAGCCATTGGATGTCATTACACCTTTTCTGTCAGGGCTCCCTCAGAGAAATGTGTTGAGTCACCCAATTTGTTAGGGTGGGTAAATGATGCCTATTTACGCATAATCTTTCAAACATACCCATTCAAATGTAGCCCAGGTTCATGGCATTAATCTTATTAGGCGGTCTGTCTCTCTGAAACTGCTCAGAACCTAATGGCACATTTTCATGATTGTGTCTGGAAGACAGGTGCTCTCAAGTGCTCTGGGTTGGCTGCATTTCCACCTTGGTGGCAATCTTTTGTCTGAATAAGTAAAATGAATCCTGAGGGTTTCCCATTGTCTGAGCTATTATTAACATATTTATGACCAAGGAATGAGTTTCAAAAGTTGTAAGGTAGATTGTGCTTTGATGTATCTAGGAATGAGAAAAATTTCCCTGTGAAATAGGTGTTAGAAATGAAGAAGAGGGAGAAAAGGAACCTGGGGAAGAATGTAATAACCAGGGAGAATATTGCATATTGAAGAGACTGGGATTTTTGCAGTTTAATTTTGTATATTTTCTTCTTCCATAAAGTTAGTCTCCATGCATCTTAATCTTTTAAGCTTTAATTTGACTGTCTGCAGGCAATTCAGGCTGGTCCAGCCTGTGACATCTGTTTTAGTGGTTGCATTTACAAGATTCTTTTTCTCTGACTTTTTAAATTTTTTTGTTGGGAAAGTTTTTATAGAAACAGAGCTGTAGTTTAAGGATACTTAATGCACCCCTCTTCTTGTAATATAGGGCAAAGTTTTGTTTTGCAGCATGGCACATTTTCAGAGGCTGTGAGCCCAACCCTCAGCCAGTGTCGATCAGTGTAGTCCAGGTAAAGTTAATAAAGTGAGTGTACGCTGTACTCTGAGGGGTACTCTGTCTAGTTAAGAAGCAAATATTTTATTTTCCTTTCAGTGTTTCAAATGAACATCATCCCTGTTTCCAATCTGATCACATCACAGAGACAGAATTACTGCCACCCTAGTAGAATACCAAGTGCTACGTCAAAGAACTGAACATGCAATAACAGAAAGGGTGGTGCTCTGTACTGACCAGCACATGCAGACCGGGAAGAAGGCATTCCCATCGGATTCTACAAAGAATAAAAGCCCAGCAGCAGTCTGAGGGCTTGATCCAAAACCCATCGAATTGAGAGGGCTTTCCATTAACCTAGCAGGCTTCAGATGGAAGCTGGTGGGCCCAGTCCAAGTGCAGGCTTTTTGACTTAAAGGGCTCAACTCTGGAGGCACTTAGCTCCCACTGAAGGCAGTGGATATGTGCACTCAGCTCCATGGAGGAGGTGCCGAATTGAGTCCTGAAAACACAAGCCTTTTCAAACACAGACCCACCTGTAGTGAGACTACTCGCATGACTAAACTACACATCTACAGTATTTGTTCAGGCCTTGCCTCACTTTTTAACCATCTCTAGTTTCCACTTTTTTATTATGTATTTATTTGTTTGAGTCATATCCCTTGTTGTCCCCGTCCCCCCGAACCCTGTTCACCACCTGATCTGATTTTTTTCTCTTTTCCATGGCTTCCCTGCCTATTCGTCACCCACCATGGTCACCTCCTCCCCATCCCCTAATCCAAACCCTGTTATCCAGACTATGGCAAAGTCCAAAGGGGTGGACTTTGACCACATCACAAGGCTGTGACCATGCTGGCTGGCTTGAGGCTATGGGGCAGGGTGTGGTCGGGATGTTCCCTTTCCCTTGCTGTTCTCTCTGTCCACTGGAACCACCCAAATCCCACTGCAGCCTCCGAAAGCTATGGTCCCATTCTCATGAGGAGGTTGGGAGGGCTCTCAGCCCAAGTAAGCTGGGGCTGTGGATCACCTGAGAGCGTAGCATCTCGGAACAGTTCCTCACAGTGTCTGGATCTGAGGTGGTTTGGACTAGGGGATCCCTGGCTGGGCCATTTCCCACACTCAGGCTGTCCCCTCTGCAGGACAAAACCAAACACACCTGTGTGCTGTGGGCAGCTAGAATGAGAGATGGAGAGTGAGCTAAGAAACTAAAAGGTGCTGGTGCCAAAAGCTTCCACATGTAGCATGAAAACCAGGCAGTTAGGAGACAAATCTGCAAGGGGGACTCCCAGAACTTTCGGTCTCAGCTGTTGCAAGGTACCAGAATACCTCAATGTGGTGGGAAGGGAAACTGGAAAAGGAAGGCCTGTTGTACAGTTATTGTTAGCTCTTTTACTTTGCATTTGCGCAGTGGTTTGGCAGATGAATCATCACTTATTCATCACCTGACAAATGGTATTTCCAGTTGGGTCCCAGTTTGAGAAGAGATGGCTCCAAATAACAGAGAAGACGTTCCTATTGTTCTGACTGTGTTGAGGTCTCATGCGCTGCTGACACCATACAGGGAATTTAAAGTGGGCCTCAGTTTGTATTGTTGCCATGTTCAGGCTCCACTACAGTAGTAGATAGGTATGAAAGGGACTTAGTGTGAATGAGAATTAGGGTCCTAAACCCCTACTAATTCATTCTGAAGTTCCTGTTTCTTAAGTTCCAAACTGGATTGATTTATTTTGCTTTGTCAATGGGATACAGGCATTTTCAGAAAGTAGGGAAGAATTTTGCAGTGAGGCTACCTATTGTTCATTTAATGGAAAACAGCCTTCAGGGAGTTGAGGGTCTGCTTCTCCAGCCTCTTTCTGTGTACCCTCAGATGACAGCACTTACTACTTCATTATTATTAATTTGCATTTTTGTGGCATGCAGGAGCCCCCAGTCATGCACGATGGTAACATTTGTTGAACGTTGCAAATCCAGCGGTGCAGGTGGCTGGGACTCCAGGGAGCAGGCTGCTGAGGAGGACTGTGAAGTGCTGAATGCCTACTTCCATTGAATTCAACAGAGGCCTGATCAAAATCCTGCTGAGTCAATGGAAATACTCCTGTGTCATTTCTACATTACAGCTGCAACACTGTAGCTATGCCACCGTAGCATAGACACGTCCTATGTCAACAGATGGGATTTTTTTCGCCTCTCTGAGCTGCAAGGACTACATTGCCAAAAGAACTTTCCCATCAACCTAGCTGTGTCTGTGCCAGTGGGGTAGGTCAATCTAACAATGCCACTCAGGATTCTGAATGTTTTGCATGCCAAGCAATATAGTGAAGTGGACCTACATTTTGGAGGTAGATGCATTAACGCCAGGAGGCTTTGGGTCAGTTCTCTGAGAGCTGAGGGAGTTCAACACTAAACAGGAGGGCAGAATTGAGCTCTGGGAAGTGTCAGGGGACCTGATTCACATGTGCACCCAGTGCTGATGAGAACTGTGGTACCACAGAGCTAGCTAAAGATGGTTTGAACAGCTAGATCCCAGGCATACAGCCCACAGGCTCGTTTACCCCATTGTAAATCAAGAGGAATTCCACTGAAACCAGCAGAGTTACATCAGTACACAGTAGGGGTGAGAACAGAATCAGGGCCACCAGTTCAATAAATGTATCTGTCTGAGGTCCTTCTGACCCCCACCACTGTAGTAGGTGACTGTCTCACAATAGTTAGTTTATTTAGCCTCTGGGAGGCAGATGGTGCTGTTACCCTCATTGCACAGATGGGGGATGGAAGCATAGAAAGATCAAACCAGTGGTTAGCTGCGCTTTCCATGTTTGTGGCCTTTCATACACTACAGATCAGACTAGATGATCTGCTGGGCCCTTCTTGCCTTCAACTCCATGACTCTAATGTGCCCAAGGTCACACAGGGAGTCTATGGTAGAGGAGGAACAGGAACCAACTATAGGCACATCTTTCCTCCCCTGTATGTTGTATATTGACTGTCTGTTGATGTGTGTCTAACAGCACTGCTACCCCAAAGTAACAGATACGCTAGTTCTCTGCAGTCATTTCTTGTTGTGAGTCATAGCAGATTTGCAGTGTCATTTAATACTAAACAAAGAGGATGTCATAACATCAGTTTAACGCTAGTAACAAAGAGGAGGTCACGTTAAGATATAACACTTCGTAAAATAATGACACGTGATCGAGAGACAATTAGTGGAATCTCTTAAGTTACCCTCCACCATTGAAGTCACTGCCCCAGTAACATGCCTCTGCTGTGATAGAGAGTAATTTTATTAGTGTCTCCTCGGTCTTTGGTCTCTGTCTAATGAGACTGTCAGTAAGGCTGTTCTTAGTGATGGTAATGTTTAGAACATGGGCCACTGGGAAGCATAGAGCACCAGACAGTCAGCAGATGATAACCTTCAGGCACTACACACTCGATTCAGGTGGGTTACCTAGAGCTGAGAAAACCTGTAAACTCAGTTGATAGAACATCAGATTTTTAATCTGAGAATCCAAGATAAAAGTCCCTATTGTGGCAGAAGTGCATTAGAAAGGAAGGGTGAATGAGTGGCTAGAACATTATATGTGGATCGAGAAACCAGGCTGGATTCTCTGCTCTTTCACAGACTTCCTGTGTGGCTTTGGGTAAATCACTTAACTTGTACCTCAGTTCCCCATCTGTAAAATGGGGTTAATAGATTGCCCTGCCCCCCCCCCCCCGCACACACGCACATACAGGGTGGTGTTAAGGATCAGTACAGTAAAGATTGGGAGGTACAGCATCTAGATGCTACTAATGATACTGGGGACTCTATATACGTAGATAAGATAGATGGATAAGCCAACCCTTTGTGCCACCCACCTTCCCATTTCTACGCACTTGCCAGCATGACTAACACTTTCCAGTTCTGTGTCCAGAAGTTTGTTAATATATTTTGATTGACATAAAATAGCACCTGAGGATTAGAATAGCTCTTCAACTACTAGTAGCCCTTCTCTTTCACTGAGCCAACAGTTGCTAAGCCTGGGGTCAGAGGACAAAACAAAACAATGTGGTAGCATACTAGTGGCTCAACTCTGGGGACTCCAGCTCTTCCTAAATGCCAAGTTAAAGTATGTAACTGATGCATCCCAGTGTGCAACGCATCCAGGGTTTGGTTTCAGCTCTTCTCTCATTTCATTTGTCTGTAATACACTGCATGTATATAAGCAAACATAAGAGCCCTGGCATGAGACAGCTGTGAACATCTGTGTGTGTTCAGGGGGTTGCATTTCTTTTTTGGACAACAGTATTGCCTGATTGGTGCCTTTCTTCATGTATGGAGAGAAATGACCACAGTGCCCTGAGATATTACCCTCTGCTTTGCAAGCAAAGCTCTAGGATATTTGCTTATTGTGGTTTGCCAGATCCATAAGGAATGTTTTAATTCTGTTTCCCTTCACATACTAATTTTAATACCCAAGTTACAGTTTGAGTGCCAGGTTTGAACAAACCTAAAAATTCAGCAGAAACTATCAAGTTTGGCTTCGTTTTATGTAGAATGGAAAGTTCACCTGAATTCCACCCAAAACAATAAGGATAGCAAGTCTGTTGCAACTTTTGACTTTTATGGCAGAAATATGGGACCAGGTCAGGGAACAAGCAGTCCACCATAGCACATTTGCTAATGTTACAATCTAGCCTTCCTGCAGACATTGTATCACTGTGTCAAATCTAATCGTTACCTCTTTCACAAATAGCTCTTGGGAAAAGAGCCATCATTTCATGTAGATATTTTAATTTTCTGCTTGGATTCACTGAGCAGCTGCGGTTCCTCATCTTTGGACTCTTGGTTGGATTTGCATAAGGCCGTAAAGGACTGTTAATGACGTTTATAACCAATACAGCTGCCACTTATATTTGTGCGGCATAAGTAGAATGAAACATCACTAATATTACTAATTATTATCACTAGTGCAATTAACGATCCTGACAACAAGCAGTGAGCTGATGATTTCCCAGTATGCTGGATGTTATCTCTGCAGAAACAAAAAAGAACCACGAAAGCAAAGTTATCGCACCTTCACTCACACTGAATGTCAAATTGTGTTACAATTGAATTTGAGTGGTTATCGAAGTAAACAGCTCTTGTGACATGTGCTGACCTGCCTGGAAGTAATGTGAAAGGTCTAGTGTCTATCATTTTGTTCCATGCTCCCTGCCAAAAGAGAGGATGTCAGAGCAGGATAAGACTTTTGCATAATGAAATGGTGCAAGACTTTAACAGCATTGCTTCTTTGTGGGTGAATTTGGCCCTAGCCTAAGCCATCCCATTATAATATGGAGTTTAACATGCTGCAGTGTCTATATGAAGGATTCTACAGGGCCACAAGCAGCAGGGCACCTCCCCAGTGGGGTTCAGAATTCAGACTTCCCTTAGCTCTGCTGGGGGGCAAGGACAAATCTAGATTCCCTGCCACTCCACCTGTAAGCTTTTTGGGGCATGGAACCACCTTTTTGTTGAATGTTTGTATAGCTCCTAGTTCACTGGTGCGGGACTGAATATAGTAGACATTATGGTAACACAAATAATTAATAATAATTGGATAATCTCATCCTTTCCTCTCCCCAGGGGAGGAAACAATGGTCACAGCTCCATTCTTCTGGTTCATGGAGCTATCCAGAGCACAGCTTGGTATTTGAATTATGCTCCACCTCTGCAAATTCAGTCCCGGACAGATGAGTTGTAAGTGTGGACCCACATCCAGTGCCCACTCAAATCAATGGGAGAGTGTTGACTGAGTTCTGGTTTGAGTCCTTGAAGCAAAGTCAGTTCTCCCCTAGCCTCGAGAATTGCATTGGTTTAACACTTAAGTTTCTAAATCAATTTGAGTAACACTGCAGCCCCCTACAACGGCATTTGAAGAACAATTAATGCCAGCATTGCTTTATTCAGTTTGTTAGGGCATCGGGTGCTGATTGGTTGATGCCCCTTCCCACAGGATCTTAGGCTTTTCTTAGAAGTTTCTCAGGCAAGACCCAGGCAAGCACAGCCCTTCCAGTCTGAAGCAGTAAGAGTTGAGCCAGCTGTTTAACTAAAAACTTAAAATATTAGTGCATTCCAGGAGGCTTGCCAGATGTTCTCAGTAAGTGATACTATAGCAGTTCCATCCTTGAGAAGATCTGAACATGCTGGTTAATTTCACTATGTATTTAATGCAGCTGCATGGGCAAACAGTGCGGTAGGTGCATTTTTGCACACAGTGGCTCATTTTGTACATGATGCACAGTCCTCTTTCTTCATGCTGGAGCACAAAGCTGCAATTAGCTGGCTCTCTCTCAGTTCAGGAGAGCAGGCTGGTGGCTGATTCTCTTCAAGATGCCCTCAGATCTCAAATAAGTTTTCCTGTCCTTCCTCTCAGTGTTCTCCTCTGTGCCCCTCCCCAGCTCTGGAATAGTTTTAGTCTATATGGCCTTTCTATTTGCCTGGGCTGCTGCAGAAGCTATGTCCCCATGAGGAGAGGATTTCTGTGTGTTGTTTGGCAATGAGGTCTGCTGGGTGCTGGCAGGTAAAAGTGCTGTTTAATTTTTCCTCCTGTCACTTACACCCTGTGTCCTTCTTATTTAAATTAGGCACATATTTTGAATGGGCAGCCTAAGTTGCCTTAAAATCTGTCACTGAACCTCCTTCTCAGTGGATCCCTCACAGTAACACGGGCCAGCAATTAATCTCTTGACTCCGAGCTCTGTGAAATCCCATTACGATATCAGAGGGCTGATTAGCAGTTTCCATCAAGGATTTGCAGAAACCTGACTGTCAGGCATGTCATTGGGCCCAGAAAGCCATCTTCCACAGGGAGCTCCATCCAGATTTAAAGGGACATCCCTGGCTCCTCAAATAGCCCACACAAATCAGAGGTAGTATGCAAGGAGATTCCAAATTTATACCTTGCCACAGCTAATTAAAGAGACTGATGTTGTGCATTCCCTGCAAATTGCAGGGCTTCAGAATGCCTGTAAATTACCATGGATAGCAGGCAATACATCAGTCAGCACAGAAAGCATTTTGAAACTGCTCTCAGCTTCCAAATGTGTGGCACAAGCACAACATTTCCAGTTTCCTTGATTGCTCCCACGCGATTCAGACCAGAAAGGGAAAAGTGCAAAGAATGATCCAAACCTCTGCGCTTCTGAGGTTTCTTTAGACCATTTTCATTCCTATTATGAGCTTATTAAGGGTACTGAATGGCTGAAGTAGCAGTAAGTGACTCAACCATGCCCGCTTTCCTTTCCTGCTGTGAGTTGTTCTAGCCTGCCCCCTCGCCTTCCCTGCATCGCCCTCAGTGTGGATGTGTGGCACAAAGGTGGTCCAGCAACAGCAGCAGCCTTTCAGTATGTCCCTTTCTGCAGCACTGTGATGGGAGGGCATCACTCTAGCACACCTTTCTGCATCCTCTGTTAAGAACCTATTTGTTGAAGCCAATTGCTCTCATCTTTTTGCCTGTGATTAGTAGCAGGGAAGTGACTTGAATCTGAAACGCGCATAAAAGAGTTGTTCCACCATGCACAGTGGAAGAATATGATTAATTGTGATGAGTGTTTATTAGACATTTATATTGCAGCAGTTCTTAGAGGGCAACCAAACTGCAGCCGCTTTGGGTTAGGCACAGTGCAGACAGACACACAAGTGGGTCGAAGAGGGGGTTGTGGACAGTGCGTTAATGTGCTTAGCCCGAATCAGAAGTTGTAATCAGCACTCACCTCCTATCAAACTGTTATCTACCGGGCTCAACTGCTGTTTGGTTTCACTATGCAGGAAGCATTCTCTTGCTCATTTTCCATCTATGTTTTCAGCTTCTTCTGCATGCATCATACTGACCGTCAGTGTAAAGAATGAGTGAGAAGAAAGAGGTGACTTGAAAAATTAATTGTATTTAGAAAACAAGATTAACGTACACTTAGGGCATGAGAACACATTTCCACAAAGCCTGGGACAGCGTGGAGTCAGGTTTCCCATCAAGGAGCAAACTAAGAGCTGTGCCTGGGACAGTTTGGAGACCCTTGCACAGGAGATACATTCTACACTGTGGCACTGAAATTGTAAGCTCTTTGATGCGGGGGCTGTCTTGTTGCTCTGTGTTTATACAGCACCAAGCACCATGGGGCTCCGATGCATAACTAGGGCTCCTGTGTGCTACGGTAAAACAAATAATAAACATTAGCAGCACAAATTGCTTCCCCACTGCACCAGCCTGGTTTTGTGGACTAGTGCCAACAGGAGGCAGGGTAACAGCCCCATCCACCCCTATGCCCAGTGGTTTGTCTCCAGGATAAAGTAAAGCAAAAGCACTCCCCATTCACAGGGGCAGCTGCCGCAACTGTGCGCAACCACACCATAACAGAAGAGACAGTCATCTTTAATATTTGAGTGGTACTTGACTGCTACAAAAATATAAGGCAGGACCTAGGTATTTGAGGTCCTGACAGCAATAATTAAAACTAAGAGAGTCTTGACTCTGGTCCAGATGTCGTGTCTTCCTTCTTTTCTAATTAGTTTTCTTTCCCCTCATCCCCTGCAAATGCTATGTATTGCCTTATGTGTATCTCTTTCCTGTACTGTATAGCATTCTTTCAGTACCTGAACAATCTAAAGCGAAGTAACCTGTCTCCTGCAGCTTTTTGCAGCACATGATGTAAAAAAACCACTAATTTCATTATTAATAGATCTAAATTATTTACCATTTGAGATGTTTTTACCATGCTATTAACCTCTTATAGCTGATAAAATAATAGCTCTTCAGTCATTTTGCTATCTATCTATCTATCTATCTATCTATCTATCTATCTATCTATCTATCTATCTATCTATCTATCTATCTATCTATCT
>ML682039.1:123887-162326 GCA_007922195.1 Podocnemis expansa
TCTATCTATCTATCTATCTATCTATCTATCTATCTATCTATCTATCTCATTAGTTCCCTTGTTATATTGTTTAAACATGAATACATTATAGTAAATGAAACAGTGAACTCACACTATAGTGTCTCTTTTGGGCCATGTTGCTTGCTAATTTGGCTCTTGTATCACTGAGGTCTGAGAATCACTAGTCTACAGGATCAAAATAAATAACTTAGATGCAAGAAAAGAAAGGAATGGTGTTTCCTCTTTTTGCATTTTCTAGGTTGTTTTCCTCTGCACGTCACTGCTGTGCCTGTTCTCACTGTTGCTCACCAAAGATTGCTCCGTCCTGGGACACTTGGTCTTGTTGAGCCAGCTATAGGTTGCAGAAGCATTTGTAATCTCTCCCCCTAGGGCAGCTTTTCCATGCCGGCTGGACTGACAGCTTGATGCCTTGGTTACTGTGGTTTCAGTGCATAACCTAAATGGCACCACCAGAAATTAAGCTGTCTTTTGGATACATTAAGATGTATATGTCAGTGTGTGAAATGTTTGCAAATGTAACTAACATCCCTTTACATTTTCCACAGTGTGGCTTTTGGGATTGCCCATAAAGAGAAGAGGAAAGTTATATGTTTTTAATTGAGCAGTCTGTAATGTCAGACTCACAGTTTGGCTGAACATTGTTATGAAATTCTTCACCGTGCAGAAAACCATATGGCCAGATTCTCTCCTCCGTCCTGGTCCCGTTACACTGCTCCAGCTGCTCAAAGGAGCCTGAATTTGGCCACATATGGCCTACTGAGAATTCGCTGGGGCTGAAGGGATTCTCATCAGTCGTACTTTAGTGTAACCTATATCACCTCCACCCCCAGCCCATAAGAGGGGAGACCTCAGCTTTATTTGCAATAGCCGGATAGATTTGCCATGTCTATGTGAAAGATGAACTCCTTGTGCAAGCCCAGTTCCTTATGTAGGTCCCACCCAGCTCAGCATCAGGAATCACACTAGGTTCTTTGCAGCTCTCAAAGCTTTCCCTCGATACAGACTCTGCCATCTTGCGGCCGGAGTCTTCCATCAGGTACCTGTTTGTAACCTCACCGAAGGTGGTGAGGTTGTTCAGTTGTGCTTTGAGCAGAATCTGAGAATCCCACAGAATCTGTGGGCTTGCACAGATGTATATGAGAGTCAGTGTTGATCTTCAGGAGTGTTAGGGTGGATGATGATCCATGAGTCTCAGATTCCATGAAATTTACACAAGGAGTTTGCAGAAAATCTGTGTGATTCAGCTGATACAGGGCACTGTCACTCCATAGGGATCATTCATTAAATGGAAATTCAGTGGCAGCCAATAAACTTCATAATTTGGGGAAGGATAAAGTGTTACAACCTCTCTAAGTGGTGCTAAAGATTACAGAGGTAAGATGTTCAGTCCTGATTTTGCCCACCACAGTATACAGGCTGACGTACAGCATTGTAAGAAAAAGTTAAATAGGATGAATGTAATTTTATAAAACACTTGTAAAAATGAAACCCTAATATTATATAAGGGAGGCTAATAAAAAAAATGGGGAAACTCATCTAGGAGCCTAAATATGAATGTAGAAACATATCTCTAGGCACCCACATTTGAGTATTTCCATCATAACTTACATCCATGCAAACACACAAAAATGCCTAGGGACAGATTCGCAGTTGGTGTAAATCTAATCTGAAACACAGTCCTCATGGCTCTGATTCTCATTTAAAATAAAGGTGTTTTACACCACTCTGATAATGTAAAGTGAGTTAGCATGAGCTTAAATTACATTTGCACCTACTTAAAAAGTGATAGGGTAAAAAGGCTTTACAGTATGACATTTCGAACTATCCGTTTTGTTAGCAGTTTGGAAAATGCCAGGATTGTAAGGGTTAATACCAGAAAACTCTGGGAAACTGTTTTATTCCAGTTTTCTGAAACAGGACCCTTTGTATAGATACCATGAGATGAAAATGAAGCTACTGTTGTTTTGATTGAATTCTCGCACAGGAATGACTTGAGGATGTGGCTGGAAAACCTATTTAGAAAGATAAAACCAGATCTTCAGCTGGTGTAAATTGGCCCAGTGCCATTGACTTCACAAGAGCAGATGCTGATCTACATCAGTGGAGTATTTGGCCCAGAAAGTTTGAAGTGGGCTCTGGAAATGGAAAATAAAGATTTGAGGAGACAGTGCAGCTGTGGAGACATCCTAGGGCTGTGGAAAAATAGAACATAGTTTAGCAGATTGTAGATGTTACAGCCCCATGACTACTTTTAATCTGCCTTTCTGATGCTATTAGATAATGAAGTCGAAGACTGAATTACTCAGCAGCCCTTTTTCTTCTCTAATCTCCTGTCTAAACTGGCCCATGGTGACCCTAATTCTAACAATTTCTGTGGCTTTGAAAGAAGTTGAGTGGAAGGAACTACGTCACTCTCTTATTTTGTCCCCTGCTGACTGTGTATTGCATATCCTTTTGTTCCTAAGGCTTGTCTTCACAGTTCTGCTAACTTGAAGTATAACACAACCCCTGCCTTAGCCCAAGTCCTGTCCACACAGTGAAATGTCTAGCTCAGGTTAGGTGGTGTTTCAGACTCAAGTGGCTGGCCTGTGGGGGGGAGGTGGAAGCTCAAGTGGTGTTGATGGTGGAATTAATAATACAGAGAAGGCAGCTGCAATGTGCTGCTAAGGATTAAGTCTGCAGGAAAATCGCAGGCCATGATTCCGGTACAGAAATGGCAACTTTTGACATCTGCCTGCAGCTTTTAGCTCACTCTGCAATTCTTTTGAAATACCACTCGCATATTTGGCTGGCTACTCCTCCATCATGTCCCTCTGGGGGCAGGGGTGGAGGGAAGCGAGGCCAGGGACTGTTAGGGGTCATGACCAGACTTTCCAGGGGCTTCACCTCTTTGCCAAGCATGACTGGTTTTGCATTTTGTCTGGGTGCAGTTCTGCCTCCATCACATGACATGGGCCAGGTTCCTCCACTGCCTTGAAGGCTTCCTCTTTTTAACAGTCTGGCCATATTGGGCAGGGCCTGGTCAGGGTGGGCCTTTTGCTTCCCACAGAGCACAGGGCTGGGCAGGGGGAGCTCTGCTGGTGCAGTCTGAGCTAGGGCCAGCTCTAGGATGTGGGGGTCCAGCCCCAGCCCACCATGGGGACTGGAGAAATGGGGGGCATAAATGGGCTATGGCATAGACTGGTCAGTGTCGCACTCTGAGTCCCTGGGGCCTCAGGGCCACTGCTTGCATTTGCACCCCTCCTCAGGCCTCATGTGCATCCCTGTGCAAGGCAGGAGGGATCCCTGGCTCCCACCAGATGGGGCCACCACCCAGCCACCTCTGACGGGGTTTTTGCCTTTGCAGGATGTGTCACTTTCCTCCTCCCGTGCCCTGGGGATTTTCTGGCACTTGTGGCGGCAAGCACCCTAGCACTGGCCAGGCTCCGCCATCCCCACCTCGCACTCACCTGCCACACGCCTGCCACTCCTGCTCCAGCCCCACAGTGCAATCGGTCCAGTGCTGGCGCCTGCTGCCAGCAGGGAAACCCCACTTCTTGACCTTGAATATGAGGGGAGGAGTGGTCACTCACAGCTCCCTGCCCCTGAGCTCTGTCCAGTTGCACTTCAGAGCCTCCTGCATCTCCGACCTCCTGAGAATTGTGAAGGGCCTGGTTGATACCCCTCTCCTGGCCAGCACTGGAGGCCTGGCCCTTCCAGCCTGGGCCCCATTCGGAGACCACTGGCACTATGTAAATATATTTACAAGGCCCCTTTATGCTGCCTGAATGGTGCAAAGTGGCCTTTCATACCCCATGTCTCCTTTGGCAACAGGCTGCAAAATGGCCAGTGTTCTAAGGGTTAACCAGTGACAATGCAGGCAACAGGTACGTTTCAGTTTTCTGTGAAAAGAAGGGATTTTTACAGATGATGGAAAGTGAAAATGAAGTTTCCTTTCGGCTTGATTGAATTCATGAGCAATCATGGCACAGAGATATGGCTTGAAACCGTATTTATGAAGGGAATGTCTGAAGTGCCCTCTGGAAATGGCATATAAAACTTTAAAGAGACAGCTTAGTTGTGGGGCCTCTGTAGGAATGTGGGAAAAAATCATCATAGGTTAGCTGACTGAAGAAGTTAACAACTGTATGAGTGCATGTAATTCACCCCACCAGGACTGCTAGGAATAAATTAATATCCTGACTTTCTTCTAGGGTCATGCTTTCCTCTCATGTATGTATTTTAATAACGTTGGTGTACCCATGTGCTGAGCACAGAATGGCCCCCCCCCCATAATTTTATTCATAGATTTGAAGGCCAAAAGGCGCCTTTAAATTCTCTCATCAGATCTCTTATGTAATGCAGGCCAGAGACTTTCAGCTATTTACCCCTCCACAGAGCTCAGTAATGTGTCTCGGTAAAGCATGTCTTCCAGGACAGCATCCCATCTTCATCTGCCAAGAGTCCAAGAGATAGAGACGCCACCTCTCCGCTTTGTAGTTTGTTTGAATGGCGAACTGCTCTGTGAAAAATGTGTGTGTTATTTCTAATAAGAATTTGTCTAGCTCTAATGTTTTTAGTTGCCTTTAATTTAACTGTGTAGCCAGGCACTTTGCAGACTTAATTAGGCTTAATTCAGAGTTGGAGGCAATTAACTACAAGCAAACATCCTTGGAGATCTAGCTTCCAATTCTACAAGCTGCTCTCTGATAGAAAACAAACCCCTGTGACTCCAACTTCCATGACTTTAGTTTTCCTGGCCAGCACAAAGTCATAATACACAATCCTGCAAGAGTCTACTTAAGTATCTAAGTGTGAAGAAGAAATCACCTTCACAAAATATATTACATGAGTATGTAACCATGCAATTCAAGACTAAATTTTCCTAGATATGCACAAGGGGGCAGAGTTAACCTTATGTTGCTTTAGCAGTTCCTGATTTAACTGTGTGCAACCTTAACACGGTGTTTTGTGTGGAATTACTTAAATTCTTTTTTTAAAAAATGAGAGAGAGAGTGGGGCAGAAAGAAATGTGGAGGAGGAGATGAGTTCATTGTCCAAGACTTTGAACTGTGTTGACTTACAAAAATTTTGGCACGAACAGTTGGGAATTTCAAAGCATCTAACCAAGTTCCAAAGGGGCAGCCATGTTAGTCTAGTAAAGCAAAAAAAGCAAGGAGTCTTGTGACACTTAAAGACTAACAGATTTATTTATCACATGAGCTTTCATGGGAGAAGGTCCCACTTTGGCAGGCGCTTTGAGTCTCATGCGAAAAATAAATCTGTTAGTCTTTAAGTGCCACAAGATTCCTTGTTTTTTTTTTTTCAAAGCATCTAAATTACTCTTCAGAGCACAGGTCAGACTGACTGTCACTGGTTGTTGTGCTCCTGAATCCCACTGACTTTCACTGTGGTTTGTTTACCTAACTCAGAGGGTGTAACAACTTGCCCATTCATCAGTCGTGTGTCTGAAGGTGTTTGATGGCGCACCACCAGATTGTCTGGCATGGTATGCTCCCATTGTTCTGCAAAAGGCAGCTTGTCTCCACATGACTTTAGGATTTCTGCATCAGAGCCAAGTCACTTTTGTTGGCTCATCACAAAATATCAAGTACTTACTGAGTGCTCTGTGCTTCAGCTCATCCATCTGTCAAAGGGGTTTATTAATATTTCCTTCCCTCACAGGACTCTTATGAATTTTCATTAATTAATGTTGGTGAATGCTTGGAGAGTCTAGGGTGAGAGGTGCTTTCTGGGCAGTGTTAAACTAAGTTTCTCAGTCTGTGTGTCACAACTGAGAATTGGATGGGCCAGAATTTTTCCAAAGTTTCACATGGCAGCATTGGTCTCGCAGGGCTGGCTGGGGCTCAGCTCTCCACTTTCACTGCAATCCTGAAGATTGCCGTGCCCATTCAGATTTGGCCCAGTCATCCTTCAGTCAGGACAATAAGGGGGCAGCTGGATGAACCGTAATCCCGTACTGGTGCTTGCACAGATTTGGCTTGGCTGATTCCTCCCCCACCCCCCAGGAATTCTGGGCTAAAACTAAGCAGTGCTGAGATCCCAGAAGTTGCAAAGCCCAGGGCAAAAGGCTGAGCCTAGACAGCCCTACAGGACTCAAACTGCAGGAACTGCTGCTGCAGGCTGACAACAGGGCGGGATCTGCAACAGCTACCCCAGGCCTTCCGCCCTCTGAGATCAGAGTCCAGCACCTCACCTCCCACTTTTTTACTGGGTTGCAGCAGACCTTCAGTGTTCACAAATGGGTCCTGAGCCCAAAAAGGTTGAGAAGCACTGGTGTCAATGCCTCTCCAAGGTGGAAGGCGGTAGACAGTAGGGCCATGGCACCCTCCCTCAGTCTGTCCACCAATCCACTTCTTACTGGGCACTTGTACTGCGACTTTCCCCTAACCAATGATTTGGTTCTGCCTTCAGTAGTTACATCTATAAAAAATGCCAGCGGATACACAGGGGTGCTTAGCCTGGACGAGCGGTAACTTCAAGTGGAATTGGACCTGGAGTAAGAAATGCAAGTGCTCTCCAGTACCATGACCTAGCTGTCATTTGGTGCCAGAGATTCAGTTATCTCCTCTAACCTTTTTGAGCCTCCAGGCACTGTTCTCAGAAATTGGATGCAGTCCTAAACTTGGATTTCAAATATCGCATTCTAATGTGTGGGGCAGATTGCTCCATGAAATAACAGTGCATCCTTTGATGCAGACCACTTGTGCTAATGAGAACTCAGCTCACCCTTCTTTTTGGGTCTTTTCTCAGGTGGTTGCACTGTCCTCATGGAGTCTGCTGAGGGATTCGACCTACTACACACTGTCTGTTGTTGCACTCATTGTGGTAAGTTTTTGGAGATTATTATGATCATGTTTCTGCTTGGAAACATGTCTCCTGCAATCCTCATCTGAATTGTCACTTGGTGGGAAAGGTGTAGATTTAGACAGAGGCATTGTAATTTTGTGCCCTGGTTTCAAGAGTCATGTCACATCCAAACCTCAGCTTTCAGCTATGAAGACTAAGTGGTTTCTAGCCCTCCTGATTGTGGAGGAATGCTTAAAAATGCAACTCAGGTGTAACTGATGTAGCAGGGCTTGCCTGAGTCTGCAGAGAGCATGAAACAATAGCTTTGAGAGGAGTGAATTACCCTGTTCATCTCAATGGGGTGGGGTAACGCTGAAACCCACAGCACACCTGTACCACAGCTGAGACAGAAGACTGGGAAGATAGATTTGTGTTAATGGGACTCTCATTAACAAATTGAAAGTAGCTGTGTGGATGTAGTGGCACCAGCAAAGGTTCGAGCTTGCCACCCATGTTCAGACACACCCTGTCCCTGGAGTCTAGGCCAAGCCTCTGCCAGTGGTGCACAGCTATTTTGAATGTACCAGCATGAGTCCATCCAATGCAAGTCTGTCTGACCAGGATGGAAGGTTTACTTCTCACGGCAGTGTAGATGTATCGTTAGAGCTCTGGTATCCAGTGCAGCCATGGAATGGGTTTTTAGTCCTATTTTGTCGCTATGTGGGGAGAGGATGGAAGGATTTGTGCATTTCCTATTTCAGATCTGAGTGTACACCCTCTGTTCCCCCTTCCTGCCTATCCCTGGCTCTGCTACAAGAAAGCCCTCTCTTCGCCCCAGGAGAGGGAGACATGCTTTACCTCTGTGGGCAGGAAATCAATTCATGAATACAAAACATTACTATCTGTTAGATAAATGCACATGTGTCATGGGGGAAGTGGATACAGGTGGTAGGCCTTACCGGTGAAGTTGAAAGATGGTTTCATTGATCACCCCTTGTGACCAGTTGTTACAATTCTTCACAATATTTAGCAGTTGTGAAAATCAAACCACTTAGCAGCAGCTTAAATGAGGATTTAGATGCAGCAGTTAAATGCTGTGTTTTCAGTCAAAATCGCATGACATCAGGAAAGACAAAGTTAAGTTTCCAACAGCAAAGCTACATGTTGTATTCATGTTGTTTTCTTCTATACATGACTGTGGCTGTAGACAGGCAGCCTAAAATAAACTAACCCCTTATCCAACAGGTGAAAGGGAGAGTGAGATCTCCTCCTGTTCACTTTAATATGTTTGTAAGGTCAAGTCAGCGCTAGGGTGAGGAGATGAATGTTTACAATTCAAGAATCTGTGTGATTGTCATTAGGCAATGTTCATAGAATTATAGAAACTGGAAGGGACCATGAGAAGTAATCAAATCCAGTCCCCTGCACTCATGGCAGGACCAAGTATCCTCTTGAACCATCCCTCACAGGTGCTTGTCTAACCTCCTCTTAAACGCTCCCAGTGATGGAGATTCCACAGCCTCCCTAGGCAACTTATTCCAGTGCTTAATCACTTTGACAATTAGGAATTTTTTCCTGATGTCCAACCTAAACCTCCCTTGCCATAATTTAAGCCCATTGCTTCTTGTCCTATCATCAGCAATTAAGGAGAACAATCTGTGTGATTGTCATTAGGCAAAGTTAAAGTTTCATGGCTTTATATTCTTTTGCCATTATTCTTATGTTCTTTTGTTCTTGTATGTGTGCCTGCATACCAGGTACATATTCCATAAGTATAATCAGTCCCTCCTTTGAGACTTCCAGCAAAGAGTTTGCCTCAATTTATTTGTGCTGTAATCTCAACACTGCAAAGTCAGCCTTCAGCAATTTATGAAAAATAACTTGTCTTCAATCTAATTCATACATCAACGCCAATGCAAGCATAAAAGCAATGTAATTGACAGTAATGATGTGTGAAACAAACAAAGGCTGCTTTGTTACTTCCATAGCTTAAAAATAACGAAGCACAAGAACATGGTCTTTGAATAATAAACCAACAAACTCCCATATATTGTAAAAAGAATTACTTCCCCAGGGCAAAAAGGCACATATGCAACGTCTTAGCCATTTGATCTATTTATTTGTTTATTTTTAATCCAGGGGAAGCATGGCTATGGAAAACTACTGTGCTTCTTACCTGATAGTGTTTGAATTTGGTATTTCATTTGTAGGACAGCTGCAAATCAGTTTGGGGGTGAGGGGGTCTTATTTTTGTTGTTGTTTTTTAAATCTTTCAGTTCTCTTTCTGTGCACAGTGCATGACACCTTTATTTTTGGCTGCTTTTTGGCATCCTAACAGTGGCCTGCTAAAATCATACCTTATGTGTCATATCTAATGTTTTCCTTAAACCAGGTATATAGCAAGAAATTCAGACAGATCATCGAACTAACTCTTTTGTACCTGTAAACATTCTGGTTCCTTCTCTGTTCCTTCACAAATCACTTCCATTCAGGATTATTCTTAATAGCTACAGAACTGCAAAAATCCTCTTCCTTTGGCACTTCACTCTTAAGTACTGGGATATTATCATTCCTTCTTGGGCCTGAGGTTAGATTCTTGGGCCTGAGTCAAGCCAGATCCTCACCAGCTCCTTCCCATCAGTCGGGCTACATCAATTACCAGTTGTCAGGTAAAACCAACAAGAAGTCCTGTGGCACTTCTAAAGACTGACACATTTATTTATTACATAAGCTTTCATAGGAGAAAATCCCACTTCATCAGATGCCTGGGACGAAGTGGGATTTTCTCCCATGAAAGCTCATACTATAAAGAATGTGTTAGTCTTTAAAAGTGCCACAGGACTCCTTGTTTGTTTTGCTGAACTAGACTAACACAGCTGCCCCTTTGGCATTTGTCAAGTGTACATAAAGGAAAACTGGGGAACAGGGATAAAGGAAAAGCAGTTAAGATGTTTAGGGGTTTGGATTCTCAGCTTTTGAAGTCAGCGGAGTTGTCCAGATTGACACCAGCTGAGGATCTGGCCATTAAACCTTAAAAAGAAAAGAAGCTCTTCATTTTGACAATTTACCTTGTTCCCGTTAGTCACGTAGAAACCACTCTTCTTGACATATTCTCACCTAGGGCATAGAAAGATCTTGGTAGGTCAGAGTCAGATGTAGTACTTGTTTGGTTTTTAAAATACATACCCTTCCTTCCTTCACTCTGAGACCCCGTTTCCACCATAGGCAAACACCTGACAAAGAGTACACCATCACTGTAATTCTGCCCCACAAGGGAAGTCAGCCTTCCGGACCACTCCCCATTCCTCCACAGGAAGTGAGTGCTGCCCAGAGCCTTACCAAAGGATCGCCCACTCTGATTGCTTTGGTGGTTGATAGTTCCGGGAAGGATATGGAGGGAAGTAAAGTGGAGGCTGTGTGTGGTCTGTAGTGTATAGGCATGATTGTATGCCAGTGGGTGAAGGAGTTAAGGGGTGGCGTAGCTTTACATTTCTTTGCTGTTGAGGTTTTGCATCAGGCTGGTTCCATGTGCAGCACAATTAAGCACACCATTCTGTAGTGTTCAAATGCCTCCATTTTAAATAGAATCACTCACTTGTGAAGGAACATGGAAGCCTCCTGAGAGTAAACTCCTAGGGTGAAATCCTAACCCATTGAAGTAAAAGGCCAAATTCCTATTTACTTCAGCGAGGTTCGGCTTTCACCCACCCCCTACCCCCCCAGTCTTTTGATGTTGTTCTGCTTCAGTGCCATTCTCTCTGCTTGATATCATTCTGAACGCAGGTTGTATTTGTGTAGCATGTACCTTTTGTGAGGCGTGTGCATACTTAAATGAATCAAGGCTTAGTATAATTTCATGAGATGAGCCAAGAGAATACACTGTCTTCAGGATCAATGCTTTACCTTTTCCCCACCACGCAGGGCGAGTTAAGGACAGATGGTAATGATGACATAGTTCCTTCTAGTGGCTGCTTTGTGATTTGAAGTGAACCAGTTTCTCTCTTGCTTTCAAAAGACATTGTCATGCTGAAACACATTTGTTTCACAGTAACCATGAAAAGAGCTGGATAATGGCATAGAAAAGAAAAGGGAAAAGTGGTAAATTTCACAAAATACAGGTGCTGACCAGCGACAGTTGTAACTAATCATTCTTTAGCAGTCATCTGAATGTTGCCCTAGTCATTTTTTCTTTGAGATTACATGGGCTTCTTGACTACTGAAAGAAAGTAAATTTTCTTAGGTTGGACAAAATAAATCCTGAGACATACATAAATTCTGAGACATAAATGTTTAAAAACAAGAAATGTCAAAGCACACACAGGTCTCAGTTCAATAAAGAACTTAAGAACATAAATCTGCCCATGCTCAGCAAAACGCTTAAAAGTATATGCTTTACAGTAACTCCCTTTGACTTAAATGGAGCTTACGCACAAGTTTAATTTTTGACACAATACTGAATCTTCTATAATTGGTGATGTTTTATGTGGAAGGTATCCCACATTGTCACAAACAGACTGTGATGCTCTGATAGATGTGAATGCTCCATCATTTATTTTGCCCAAATGTACATGTGTCTTATTCTCATTGACATGGAGTATTTTAACATTAAACGACTTAAAAATCAAGGAGTTAGCTGTCCCTCTGATGTACACTGGCTTGGCTCCATTTACACCAGCTGGGGAGCTGGCTCTATAGCGCTTTTCCAAATAAAAAGTCCTCCAAGACCGTCTTTTAATTATAGTTTGGCATAACAACATCTGATTTCTAAACCTCTCCCAATGTTATTCTTTATACTGCCTTATAAAGAAAAAAGTCAACGGTTCTTAACTTAAAGGGATACTAGCCTGGATCTTCAGTGTTTTTAGGGGCCTAATTTGCACTGATTTCCATGGGAGTTACATACTTAAATACCGTTGACGATCAGGGCCACTCTCACAGTTGTTAGGTCAAAACATGTGGCCCATTGCTTATTTTCATTTTTAATCACCAAGATATGTGTGTCTTGTCACACTGAAATATCGTTGCCTGAAACTGTTGCTTACATGTAAAAGTACGATGAGTATGAGCAATAACCCGTGATGTGCATGATATTCACTGCCATGTTATCCTCTTGATAACCAGCATTACTGGTGTCTATTATAAACAAAGAG
Organism: Podocnemis expansa; assembly: GCA_007922195.1. NCBI lineage: Eukaryota > Metazoa > Chordata > Testudines > Podocnemididae > Podocnemis > Podocnemis expansa. The sequence goes on from ML682039.1 coordinate 135,848, forward strand.
AGGGTTGCTGTTTATAGTTTGTACAGGCCAGGGACGTGCACAAAGAGGGACAAGCAGGACTCTGGGCCCCTCCAATATTAGTCAGAGGCACAGAACTCCTTCAGCCTTGGGGCTGCAATGGTGGGCAATGGAGAGAAAGCATTCCTGCTGGGGCCTGAGTTGGCCAGGGTGGGGAGCACAGAATGTGCCCTTCCAAAAGGGGTCAACATCAAATTGCTATGTATGCCCCTGGAATAGGCTAAGGGAAAGTTTCCCTGTGGTTTCCCTGTCCCTTGGTCATTCTACGGTATCAGAATAGTATATTTTATGGTGTCACTCTCCTAACAAAAAGAAGCTTTCAGCATGTCTCACGTCATGTAGAGATGAGCGCAAACAAAGAACCATGAAGCTTTAGAATGGCTGAGCTAAAGTTTCCCCATCAAATAAAAGTCATAACCAAGTACAACATGCCATCATTTTCTCGGGTGTCAAGTTGTAAGGTGGCTATGGACTGAGACCCGGAGAAGCACTACTGTGGCATTGACATGGCAGCATGTTGGCACTCGGCTATTCTGGGAAAATGCCCTGGTCCCAGGTTACTGTAACCATGTCACCTATGGCGTGCTGGAGACTTGACAGGGTCACATTCTAATTACACTGAGCCGTGGGCTGCCACTGAGCCAAGGGCAGAAGCCATGGGGTCCCTTCCCTAGCTGTCAGGGGACATAAAACATTCATGTGACATGAATGTTCAGCAAAACAAGAAGGCTACATTGTGCCAAGGGATGGAGAAAACAGGGGCTTTGGCAGAAGACTTCAGGACAAGCAACACACAGATTTACAGCTGTCCTCTTGATATTGGGTTGTCACAACATTTTGTTATGGCACATCATGATGGAATACAGTTACATGGGCTGAAAACAACTTTGAAATGAGGCCTATAGTTGAGGGTGAGAGTGAGGAACCAGCAGAGAAGCCAGTTCAACCGCAGATGCCCATTTGAAGCTGAAGTCAGAGTGCTGGGAGAAACTGGTTCCTCCGCATGAGATCCACTGGCACTCTTTCATACTCATCTCCAAGAGGTCTTGCTGGAAAGAAGCTGAGTTATGGAACGTGTGGGCCATCTACTGGTGACTGGGAAAAGCTAGATTTCACATTTCCACTTTAAAAACTGAAGGCAGGAATATATGAGCAGAAGTCAAGTGTGACAGCTTTTGTTACCTGCTGTATCATTGTTCAGAACAATAGGACACTTGGAAAAAGATGTGTTCTCTGCCCGAAGGCTTTGCATAGTGTTATTGCAAGGCCTGACTTTCTCAGGTGTTCAGTTCAGGTGGAAAAGTAGGTGCTCAAAACCTATGAAAATTAGGCCCTGGACCAGATTCTTAGCTGGGATAAAACACTTGTAGCTTCATTAACTTAACTGGAGCCATGCTGATTTAGACTGGCTGAGGCTCTGCCCTCCACCAAATATGTGTGTTTAAATTTTTATGAAACCCATTGTTTCCCGCATAACTTCATGGGCTTTATCTTCATTAAATCACTCACATCTTTTGCACGCTTGCTTTGAAGGCACCTCTTTTACAAGCACTGAGAGCCCTTGGTTAAGGCTGTCATTCCCAGCCTCTTGATGGGACAAAGTGAGGGAAGGAGAGATGAAGAGCTCAAGGGAACCCAGCATCCTTGTGCTTCTGTCTTTTGCTCTAGTCACTAGATAACTTTGCCTCTCCTTGCCATGTGTTCAGGTAATGATACTTTCAGCTCTAATGTGTGGTGTCACATTTCATATCTAACATGCCTCTTTTTTTTTTTTTTTTAAATTCCCTCCACAGTTTATTTATGATGAAATAGTTTCTTGGTAAGTATATCCAGCTGTCTAATTTCTTTCCTATCACTTTCTGATTATCCTGCAGGAGCTGAAAAATCAGGGTTAATCAGAGCGGGGAAACTGAAGTTTTGCAGAGTGATTTGGGCACCAAAAAACCCAGTCAGCCACTGGACTGGCATAACTCATTTTCTGAGCTAGGGAGGAATCCCCAGGAGAGGTTCACTCAGGGTGTTCCCTGATGCAAGGTGGCAGCAGCATCAGCCTCCATCCTGTGTCCACCCACATACGGTCCCTCTGCGGGCAACGGAGTCTATGCGGGCAGACTGGTAATACAGCACTGCCCTTAGTTACAGGTTTGCTGCTAGGATGAGGTCAGAACAACAGGAAAGGGGCTGAAGATCAGGGGGGAAATGCCGTGAAACATGAGCATTAGAAATGTTTTCCAAATTGTCTTAGCTGAGTTTTTCCAGATGTTTGAACTTTTAAAAAGAAATTGAATGATGGTATTAAAAATGCAGTGAGCATTGAAGGGATGTTGTCCAGGTACAAATCACATATTAAAAGGAATGTTGTTAATAATACCATAGCTTAGTAAAGCTGAAAAATGGAAAAAGCTAATTTACTTTCAGCTTCTTACTCTGTGTGCTGCCTCTGTCTCAGACTGGAAAGCATTAGTCAGTTTAACTTTTGCTCATAGTCCATTAAGCTTTGTTTTCAGGATCTCTATGCTGTTTGGGTTACAGACATTGCAGAGAGTTGGGGAGGAGGTACCTTGATCACCGAGGGAAGTTTACTTTTAATTTAATGGAGACATTTCTCCAGTTTTGCACAGGGTTATTTTATTTATTTATTTTAACTAAAATTTAATTTGAGGCCAAATTAAACTTGACTGCATCTATTTAATGAAATAAGTCAGTGAGCAAAGCAGAGTGTTGGATGGGCAGAAACAGGGAAAATGAATTGATACGGTCAGTGCTAAATTGAAGAGATCAAAAAGCCACAGCTCTGCTTCAAAGAAAGTGAACAATGAATCTTATTGTGCTGAACTGATGTTTGTTGCTGGAGCTAGTGGTTTGTCACAGCAAACTATACAAAAATCTGGTTAGAGAGGAAAAGGAGACTGTCCTAAATCTATAATGAGATTTACCAAAAGCATAGGGCTGTATAATTTCAATACAAATGTCCTTTATTTTGCAGCAGAAACTGCTAAAAAAAATCATTTAATAACATTTAACTAACAGTTTAAACCACTGGGTCAGTTGTGTAACAGCAGCGTCAACTGCATAGAAAGAGAGCTGCATGGAAAGTGCAGCTGCTACCTCATGTTCAGTACTTTTTTCTCAGCAGCAGTTGCACACTTAACCCAGCTCAGGGATCTCAGTGGGCTGGATTCTCCACCACTTTGCACCTTGTGTCAACATGCACACCTGTGCAAAAGAGAGCACAGAAGGCCTCCACACACTCCACTGTTCCCCCTGCCCCAGAAATGTCCAAACAGCTTGGTCATTGCATAACTGCATTTCATTCTTTTTGCTGATTTATATTTTTTTTGCCAAGTGGGATCAGAGTAGGAATTGGAATCCCTGCGCTTTGTGCACTGCCTGCCTCTTAAGCCCCTTTCAGGATATGCTGTAAAATGTCCAGTGGATTGAACATGTCCATGCAGGTTTGTTGAATGACAGAAGCAGATAGAGCCATCAGGGACAAGTGACCTCTCTTTGATTTGTCCCTCATGTGCCTTTGTTTGCAGGTGGGAGTCCTTAGTCCTAGTGCTGATGTACTTCATTTACATTCTCATCATGAAGTAAGTCAAATATGCCCTTGGCCTGTTTAGAATTCAGAGTTCTGCTGTGTGAGGTAGTTTCCGAGTCCGCAAAGGTAATTCAAGAGCAGAAGGAGGCAGAGGAGGATTTCTATAATGCCATTTAGCGTAGGTGCTTGTCTGGCTTCCATTCCATAGTATCTGAACACCTGGCAATCTTTGATGCATTTATCCTCAAACCTCTGTGAAGTGGTGCAGTGGTTTTATCTTTAGTGTGTGTGTGAGGAAACTGAGGCACAGAAAGTCAGAGCAACTTGTCGATAGTCACCCAGGAAGTCTGGGGAGGAGCAGAGTATTAAACCTAAGTCTCATGAGTGCCAGGCAAGCACTCTGACCCCAGCACCATCTTTCCTGTCACCAAGAGACTGAATCTCTTCTTGATTAAATCCATGGTACTCTGCTGAAATGGTTCAGAATCACACTCTGCTTTCCCGTTTCTTCAGTGGGCAGCTTGAGGCTTATGGTAATTGCATAATTCAGCCCTTAATAACTAGACACAGAGCAGACTTTATGAACAAGTATATCCTTATACTTTTTACAGTGAGTTTAAAAGGAATATTATAATACGAGAGAGAGAGAGAGGAGCAGTGCTGTTCTAAGGCTAGATTTCTTTAAAACCGAAGGGCCTTCCCTGCCCTCTAGAATGCTACAGTGTGGTCATATATGGTCTGGCTCAAGGAAAGAAGGCCTGTTGGGGAAACTGCATACAGGAAACAGAGATAACAGCTGCAATTTGTTTTATGTGCATAGGTTTAATGCCTCTATACATCATTTCTTTGAGAGGAAGACAAAAAATGCTGCAAATATGGTGAATGGATTAGCAAATAACACAGAAATGGATGATAACAGCAATTGCGACGCCACTGTGGTATTGCTAAAGAAAGGTAACTGTTCCAGTAAGTCACACTGCTTGTTTGTATCATTCTCAATCATTTTCACTCAAATTTGCTAGTCATTAAGCTATGTGGAATGGCTCTGTACTGTCAGGGATTGAGGTGGGAACAGAGAAGAACTGGCCCATACCGCCAGGTGGCAGTGTAGTTATGGTGGATGCAGTCAGTTTTCTCCATCTTTGGAGAATGCCTTCCCTGGAACTTCTTAGTCTAGGATTCCCTTCACTGGGACAGTGTGCATAGACACTTGGTCCCAGGGGAGAGTAAGAATGCTTATGCAAAAGTTGTGCTGGCTCAGAACTCCATGGAGTACTCTGATCACACGTGTCACCCAGTGAACACCATAGAAACAATGCAGATGTGAAAACACAGCAACAGGAAAACAGCTTCAATTGTCTCCTAACCCCAGTTAGGGTTAGGAAATGGTCACTCATGCATTTCCTTTCCTGGGCACTAGAACTGATTTGCAGTTAGGAAGCTATGAATGTGCCCTTGCCACTGCTGCACACTTAGGTTTTCCTTTTATTATACAACTCCTTATTCCAGATAAATTACTGCTCTAGATCAAGGATTTGTATTGTTTCTGCTCTTCTCAGTCACAGCCTCAGCTGGTGTAAATTGGCATTACTTTAAATGGAACAATACTGGTTTACAGTAGCTGAGGGTGTGACATATGGTAAACTGGAAGAAGGCCACTCTGATCCCAGACTAACAGTGGTAAAATGCTAGTGCTTTAAATTCACACCCTCGCTTAAACTAGTGTGGCTTCCCTTGTACAGACAAGCTCTATAGGTTTATTTCAATGTAGTTTAAACCTGTTCTCAGATTATTTATACTAAACCAAAAATAAAGGAATTAGTTGCACAAGTTAACACAGTTAGTTTAAGCAAGTTCATACTTTAGATTAAACTGGTGCCATTTTTTCTTGTAGATGAGGCCTGTGTTGTGTTTAAAACCACCCTGATTTGTGTGTCTTAATGAGCTGCAAAGGCAGACTTCCTCATAATAGGCCCCCAAACAAATGGAATTGATAGACATCCCATGGCAAAGTTTACATGCAGCAGGCAACTGAATATAAAATATAGATGTGGAGATAACAGGTACTCAAATGATTGCATCATTTAGGGCCTGATGCTGCAAAGCCTTATTCAAGTAAGCTGTGCAAAACGTGTGGACTAAGAACTGATATTATGAAGTCAGAGTTAGCTAGGCCTTCCCAGATTGCTAGCTGGATTGGCGGTCTCGACCACTACCTCCTGCCTTGTCTATGTTTAAAAGTTGTGACATTTAATTATGCCAGAATACTTAGGCAAAAATACAAAACAACAACAAACAAAAAACCCCACAGGGAATGGAGTTACGTTGTGTCACAGGGTGGCTTTTCCTTTTTAAGAAGAAACAGGACCTCGGCTCTACCCGTGACAGGATGAGCTCACCTCCTCAGGTGGGTAGCAGTCCATGAAGAGGTAATGAGGTTGCGTGATTACCTCAGGCTAGGCCTGAGGAGATAAGGGAGGAAAAGCCCTTGGAGAAGGAAACTTGGGTGGGAGCCAAACACTCCGGCTAAGCAGGGCTGAGACTGTTACTAAGGATGCTGGCATGAGAAGGCAGCTGCTGTTAGTCCTTGGAAGAAATAAGGGTCTGTTTGAGTATAACCCAGCTCTGGGAAGGAAGCCTTGGAACTCCTGACTCAAGGTGAGAGGAGAGCAAGGGGACATGCCATGAGTCTTTTAGCCCACCCTTAGCAGGTGCCACACACGACACATACCAAAAAAGAGAACAGGGGGCTCCCTGGAGCTGCTCAGGGCCCTAAGCAATGGCTTTTTCACTAAGGCCAGTGGTTCCCAATCTTTTCTCTCACACCTTCTCCTCTCCCTCTGCAGTAGCAGAACATGTCTGCACACCCCGCCCCAGGCCAGGAGCAGAGCTGGAGCCAAGAGCAGGAGCTGAGAGCAGGGGTCTGCAGTTGAGAGCGGGGCCTAGGAACCGAGCTGTAGCCAGGAGCCGGGCCATAGCTAGGGGCAGAGCAGGAGTTGCGTGGTGCATCATCCCAGACCACTTGCAGAAATGGCATGCGCCCCACTACAGCCGTGGACAGTTCTGCACAGCCCCACAATTTTGGGACTACTGACTTAGGCCCAGTGCTGGCTCTGCCTGAGGTGCCAAGTGAGAGCCTGAGGCTGGAGTAGAGAGACGGGAGAAGGCAAAACTGCCCTTGTGTCTCCTCCAGACATTCAGCAAACAGGATGAGATGGTCCCTCGGGGAGGAGAGATGGGGCCCAGGTGAAGACTGGAAGGAAGAGACTTTCCTTTTCATTTTATTTGGACTCAAACTAGAATCTCAGCAAGGGACTGTTGTCTTCCATCTTTTGACTGTGTGGAGTCCTTAAGGGGCCCTAACCCAAAGGGAAACTGTGGTATGGATTGCCGAGTCCCCATAGCCAGTGTGTGAGGTGGTGCAAAGGAGAAGGCCAAGCCTGGTATAAAAGTGCCTGTGCCCATATAGTTTATTCTGGTTTGGGGAAGTGAAATAAGCAATCTCAGCATAACTGTGTCTGGGGTTTTTACCAGTGTAGCTGCATCTGCAAAAATCACATCCCTTACTGTGATAGTTGTGCCACAAAGAAGTTAAGGGTAGACCAGGACTTAGTCATTCAAATAACCAGTTGACGTCAGGATCACTAACTGAAATGAGAGTTTCAATTATGGATTCACTGATACATGCTTTTCTAAAAAATAATCCCTTTTCACATGACATTTCTCATGTCTGGGTAACTTTCTTGTTTTGAAATGTTGTAGTGACTTGGACGCGTAGTTTGAGAGAAGAGATGTTTCATCATTTTTTTGAGAATTATTTCAATGTTTATCTGGCAAGTGGCCTTTAGTAGCAAAGAAATTATTGACTGTAATGATCCAGTGTAGTTTTACATGCTGATCTGCAGTGTGAGCTAGCACACCACACTGTTTTTACTCTTAGATGATAAATTCTTTGGTGTGAGGACTGCCTTTTTCTTCTGTGTTTGTTTTGTGCCTTGTACTAGAGGTTGCTGGTTCGAGACAAAGGCTCCTGTCCTGGGTGCTACAGTAATACAAATAATATATTCCAAAGAGGTAGCCATGTTAATCTAGTTCAGCAAAACAAGCAAGGAGTCTGGTGACACTTTAAAAGGCTAATATTTATTTACCACATGAGCTTTCATGGGAGAAAATCCCACTTTGTCAGATGCTTCCCCATCTTCAAGCATCTGATGAAGTGGGATTTTCTCCCATGAAAGCTCATGCAATAAATAAATTTCTTAGTGTCTAAAAGTGCCATCAGATTCCTTGCTTGTTTTACAAATAAAACAGAATATATTGACGTACAGTTCTGTTGCAAGGGTCTTTCTAGTCACTTCCTGAGCCTCTGCTTTTCTGGATACACTGAAATATAAGAGTCTAAATATTTTTCTATATTTTGAACTGTGTGAAATCCTTCTGAAGTATTTTTATCAACTTCTGAGTTCTGCCAGAAAATGGTAAGCACCATGCAAAAATGGTTCCTAGGCTCCTGGGGGCTAGGATGCTGAAAGGAAAGGGTTGCTCTCTTATGAGGTAGTTTGCAACAGTTGAAAAAAATGGAAAAATCTTTTGCTCTAATGCAAAATTGACTGTTTGGGGGCTAGTTCTAAAGAGAGGGAGACTTCTGGAACTTTTTTTACTGGATCACGCTGAATGGGGCCAGTGGATCAGCAAACATGGTACCTCACCCCTTTCTCTGTTAATTCTCTGCAGGGAATTTCCATCGTAAAGCCTCAGTTATCATGGTGGACGAGCTGCTGTCTGCCTATCCACACCAGCTTTCCTTTTCTGAGGCAGGACTCCGGATAATGATAACCAGCCACTTTCCTCCCAAAACGCGTCTCTCCATGGCCAGTCGCATGTTGATCAATGAGGTAGGTATTGCACCTGCTCCTCAGACTGAAGGGAGACCAACTGACATGCATTTTTGTGCCTCAGATGAAGTTCTGAGTCTCCCTGACGCCTGCCCAAGTACACTGCTAGACCATCCCCTGACACTATTCCTTGATGAGATTTCTGAAGAGAGTATTTTTTCTCCACAGTGAACCAGATTGCCCTAAATGGCAAAAGGGTTCCATTTCCTCCCCTTCCCAGGAGATGATACTCCCAGACATAAACCTCATTCTGATCTTGTTTATGCTGGTTCTACAATGTTATAATTCCACTGAATTCACTGGCCTTCAAATTTACACTGATGCAATTTGGATCAGTATCTGACTGTGCTTTTCTTGTAAATCTGTTCTAGCTTCTGTTATGCGCAATCCCTCATTTACCAAAGTTGTGTTATCAGTATCAGACCCTCAGCAAGGGTAGATGTCAATTTATACCAGTTGAGGATCTAAATTTGTATTTTTTTTTAAATTTGCTTTTACAGAGTTCTTCAGATCTCTCATTGTTTTTTTTAAAATCTCCTTTTCACCAAGATTTTGTTGCTCTGTTTCCAGAGGCAAAGGCTGATAAACAGCAGAGCCTACACCAATGGGGAATCAGAAGTGGCCATCAAAATTCCTATCAAGCATGCCATTGAGAACGGGACAGGCCCCAGCAACTCCACTGAAAGAGGTGCGAATGGAACCTGCAGAGATGAGGACATGTCTGAGGCTGGAAATGAGACAGAGAACGAGAATGAGGACAATGAGAACAATGAGAATGATGAGGAAGATGAGGAAGAGGATGACGATAATGATGGACCTTACACTCCTTTTGATGTACCCTGTAAGAAACTCCTGGGCTTTCCTGGTTTCAGTATAACTCTGAAAGCACCAAACAGCATCCTAGTTATATTTAAAATTATAGGCGCTTCTCCAACAACCCCATCATTCTGACCATCACAGTTTAATTCTTGGTCATTGATCAAATGGGATTGTGTCCATCTGTTTGACTATCTACGACCTCCTTTCCTCTAAGGGAAGTAACCATAGATTGGAATGTGACAGAACCAACTAAGCTCCAGTAACTACTGCGGACACCTAAAACTGTTCTGGACTAGGAAAAAGTGGAGCTCTAATCTGTGTTATCTAAAACATGGTGGTAACACATGGGTGAAAGCCAGCTGGAGACCTGGAGTGGTATTATTAATTGGTGTCAACAGAGTAAAAACCTTGTAAAACTACATACTGCTTTGTCTTCACTAGGATTTTTTCTTCATGTTAAGTTAAATTGGAGTGAAGACAAGACAATGGATAGTTTTAGTTTAGTTTAGTTTTAACCAGTGCTAGTTGAGTTTAGTTTTTTAGTTTTAGTTTAAACAGATGATAGTAGGTTTAAAGTATGAGGGAGCCTAGGGTTTACCTCAAACTGTTAACAACTGTTTATATTAGTTAGATAACATGAAGCAAGAATAAACCTGTATTCCTAGTATAGATGTGTCCTGATGTCTACTGCAGCTACACACAGTCAGAGCGGCTTCATTTTATCATCTCTCTGCACTGGTGTAAACTGCTACACAAGACACAGGACAGCAGTGAGCCAGACATCAGAGCCTCCTTCTTAGCTGGCCCAAGTAGTGCTTTGGCAATATAAAGGGGCATTATAGTATGTCTGAATGTAATTTACTCCTTTTTACATCCCCATTTATATGTCCAGAGTGGTGCAAATGAGCCTATGGTTCATCATATTCAGCTTCTTTGGATCCTGATAGTTGCTTACACTGAGCCTCCCTCACAGCACTCAGGCAGTGTAGGCAGGTATTAAAATGGGTGCATTTGGGGTTTTGCCTTCCAATCTTGGTCTCTTGTTTCCCACTTTAAACCATATACATCATGATGTTTGTGTTGCCATCTTCCCAGTTCTGGAAACATCCTAGTGGCCCTGTGATGCAATGTTGCCCAGTTACTACGACTTGGCACCATGCACTCTCTCTGTACAGGTGTCAAAGTTCCGTCAGTTCCACCGTTTACAACCCTAGTCCTCAATGTGCTGGCTCAGGAAGGCGCTTTGAAAACGGGTGAATTCCAAAGAACTGATGAGTGACAACCCTGGGCATGGCAAGACCTGGAGTGCTGCAAATTAGCTAGTGTACTCAGCTCCTGTAAGGGATTGCTCCTCCCCATTACAGAGTGGTTTCAGAGCAAGTCTTTTCCAGGGCTTTTCACTCAGAAAGCCTAGCTGTAGTTGGGAGGTGGTGCGGGGGGTGCTGCTAGCCCCAGGAAAATGAAGGCTCTGAGAATGCCATCAGATGGTTCTGTGAGCCATGGCACCAAATCAAATTCCAGTTGAAATGATCTTCTTCTATGATACCTACAAAATACTTGATAGCAGTGAGGCGGTGAATGCGCTAAGACCATGACTAACCCCGGTAATCAGGATCGTCTGTTACCTTGGGCTCCCCTTGCTTCCTCTGTTGCATCTCTCTGCCTGTTGTCTTATCCTCAGTTTGTATGCTCTTGGGCAGGGTCAGCCGCTCTTGCTGTTAACATGATACAAATAATAAACCATGCTAGTGACTAAAATAGAGAGGATGAGGCAAAGATGTATGGCTGTTCCTTTTGATTTTTTGGCAGCTGGTAAAATGGAAATCCTGAAGTGGGCGTTCACCTGGCCACTGAGCTTCCTCCTGTACTTCACAGTACCCAACTGCAACAAGCCACACTGGGAAAAATGGTTCATGGTCACCTTTGCTTCTTCTACACTCTGGATTGCAGCCTTGTCCTACATAATGGTGTGGATGGTATGTATCGAGCCAAGTGGGAAAGCTGAGAGCAAGCTGAGGTCGATGAGCACCTCTTTCCATCAGCTTCAATGAGTTTTAGTTTGGGCTGTACATACCCAATCTTTTCATCTGAAAATCTCAGGGCCGGGTTCCCATTTATACTAAAGCCACTTTACACTGAGGGGATCCAGTCCTGGCCCAAATTAAGTGAGTGGCAAAACTCCCACCAATGTCACTGAGGCTAGATTTCACTCAGAGTTTAAATTTTGGAGTAAATTCCACCTACACTTTTATCATGGTGAGAGCTGTGTAGACAGGCCTTGGCATAAATGAGAATCAGGTTCTTTCTTTTGCTTTCTCTCACTTTCTGCCTGGAGTAAGCAAGTTTGAGAGGCAGGACTGACAAATACTATGCCCCAATCTCAGCAGATGCTGAGCCATGACACACAGCTTTAAGGCTGGCCCTTTTTGCCTCATTACTCAATAGACACTGCTTCATGTATTTGTAGCTTGTTAGTCAAAAGGCGGTTGGTGATAAATAAAATGAAGAGAAGCCAATCCAAATGTAATTGGTTTATTCATTAGAAAAAGAGTCCTGTGTGCCTGTTGGTTCATTAAGCTGCTGCAGGCCTCATTAGACAGTTGGGTAGGTGATAAAATTTCTGTAGCCCCAGTTATAATAATTTTAACAATGCAGCATGGGTCACATTTCTTTTTCTGTCCCAGCTGTCTTGAGGAGAAAACAGACAGTTATGTGGTGTAAGAAGAGGCTTTGTGGGAACCTGGAATAGAGCCTGTGCACCTCTGACTGAGGACTAGTCTTCACTGATGGCAGCAAATTCACTGCCATCAATTTGAACTTCCCAAGTGACTGATCAGGTCTGTGAAGACCTGCTCAGCCGATCAGGGTGTTCAGTCTCTGAACACCACCTCAGCCACTGGTCTGCGCTGAGACAAAGGGAGGACCCCTCCCTTTGGCTCAGTGCAGTGGACATGCTGGGGATAGGGAAGTTGAACACAGATGAGCAAGATATTTTATGTAACTTGCATACCTCCTTTGACTGAGGCCAAAAAGGGTAGGTGGCATAGACCTGCCCTGAGAATTTGAGCGTTTGACCCCTTATTTTGATTTTAGAACCATGGAAATGCATCTAATCTATTGCTAGAGAAGTGAACAGAACTTCCTCAGTGGAAATCAGAAATGACAGAAAATCTTCCAGTCCATGAACAAACTCTGGTACTGAATCCAAAATTAAGGTCAGGTTTTATGCTCACAGCCAAGCCAAAATCTCGTTAAAAATTTTTTTAAGAAAGCCTTAATTTCCTGAACAGGAAATGGAGGTTGACTAGTCCCCCAAGTTTGCATTTGAAGGGATGAGCTGTTTATGAACAAGTTTTCTAAGCAAGAATACCAAAAACCACAGGGCCACTTAACTGCTTATAATATACAGTTCAGATTTCTTAGATGACATTTTAAAAAGTATGGAAATCAAATCTTACCGTGAACTGAACTTTTTGTGTCCCTTCTTGCAAGTAGATATGACCTATAGTGTAACTTGCATTGATGATCAGTTCTACACTAATCAAGGGCTTCCAATGTTCTAAAATACAGTGATTCAAAGATCACCACTAGTTCATAGCACATACATCAAAAGACATTGAGATGGTAGAGGCATTTCCTCTGTGTTGAGTTGCCTACATTGACTTGAGGCTGTGCCCCTGAATACAACATGCTTATGACAGAATTATCTCTGGGTTTTGTGATTATTTAACTATAATTTGTTATAGTAAGGCCTAAAGGCTCTAACTCATAAACTTTAAGTTCAGAAGGGACCATCATAATTATAGAATCTGACCTCTTGCATATTGCAGGCCACAGAACCTCATTCACCCACTCCCACAATAGACTCCTAACCTCTGGCTGAGTTACTGAAGTCCCCAGATCATGATTTAAAGACTTCAAGTTACAGAGAATCCATTTAAACTGGTTTAAACCTTCAGGTGACCTGGGCCCCATGACACAGAAGAAGGCAAATAAACCTGAGATCAGGTCCGCATTTTGCTCGGCATTGCACAGGCAGGCCCTGCCTCAAAGAGCTTGCGGTTCTTAGACAAGGCAGATACTGGGTGAGGGTGAAGTGGCTTGCCAAAGGTCAGTGGCAGAGTGGGAAACAGAATTCAGGTCTCCAGACCCTGTGCCCATTGTTCCACCAACTAGACCCCTCTGTCTCTTAATTTTACCTTTTCAACTAAGTCTTTTGTATCACCATCAAACTTACAGAAACTGACCTAGCACGTCTTGCAATATAGGGCTATGGTTGACCTAGGTTTTAAATAAATTTAAGCTTCTTGACAGTTCCATTTATTTCCCTAGGTTACAGTAATTGGCTACACATTGGGTATTCCAGATGTGATCATGGGTATAACATTCCTGGCAGCTGGAACCAGCGTGCCAGACTGCATGGCTAGCCTTATCGTAGCAAGACAAGGTAGGTTTGCCTTCTAAATCAGCTAACATGGATGAAAATCCACTGCTAACACATCTCCTACATGTCCATTGCCTTTTAAAGACGTACAGAGGTAACATGGATGGCTAGCCTCCAGGTAAGCTTCCCCAATAAAGAGGATGATGTGAAATTGCAACTTCCCTGAGGCGTCCAGACTCCATTCTCAAAGGGCCAAAAATATCAGCTTTTGCCAGCTCTCCTTTACTAACTCAGATGGAGAAAAAAGGGGACAGCGTGTAGAGTGCCCACTGTTCTGGTTCTGTAAAATAGGGTTTCAGAGATGTGGCAAAAATATCAGGGTTTGAAATGAGGCTCCGGCTGACCTCTAATAGAGGTAATTACTTGAAACCATTGCAGACTGTGAACATCCCGCTCTGTATTTTTCAGAACTGTAGGTCAGTGGTTCCCAACCTTTTCTCTGCTGTGGGACACCTTGATACCATTAATTATTTTGAGGCATACCAGCATAAAGTTGCCAAATGAACTCATGAATATTCATGAGCCAATCCGAGACTCTTAGAGTAATTTTTCAAAAATTTCCATGGCACACCTGCTCAGGCCTGACGGCACACCTGTGTGTCATGCCACACTGATTGGGAAACACTGCCATAGGTTTCCAGAGCTATGCTCTGAGGCACTGAGCAGAGGGGTGTGGCACAGATGGGGTAGAACATCCTCTATTCCTCTGTCCTTTTCAAGTTCTTGTGCCTCAAGGGGCAGATCATCAGTTCGTGGAAGTTCTCATGGCTCCATCACAGCTGAGGAACTGGTCCTTAAAGTCTTGTATTGGTTCTGTCCAACATTTGGGGAGAGCAGTTTATGTCAAGCTGTCCAGTGTGTGTGGGGGCTGAAGTACTTTAGTGGTGTACTAAAATGTCCAATGGAGCATCAGGGAGTAGTTCTGAGGAGGGAAATCAATGCTGATTTGAAATTTAATACATACAGAGAGAACAAGAGATTGTTCTGCCACTAACTGGCTGTCAAGAGAAGATAAAAAGCCACTACTACATCTAGACTATGCTAACCAGCTTTGCCAACAGCAAGCTTTCAAAAAATCATGTTTGACTTGAAAATGTTAGGATTTTCTTTTTTAAATGGGCTTCTGTTTGTTTGCCTTCTGAGACTTCGGAGGCACTTGAGTCATTTTCTCTGGCTTTTCTCCACAACTATGAGGGTTAGAAAATTACTCTTAATGATAACTGAAAAGTCCATGACTCTAGGAGTTGGTGGTTTAAGAAAACCTGACTTGGCAAAACTGTTTAGGAGGCCAAGAGGCTGTTTCTTGGTGAAGCATATGTTTTCCCAGGATGTCCATTGTTTTGGAAGAAATGTGCATCACTTATAAAGAGAGGCCAAATCTAGCCAACATTAACTGATGCAGAGTCAGGAGCGGTTCAGAGGCAGACATTCTTGTTGAAGAACATGGAGTCTTTACGGAAATGATTGATTTTACATGGTTTCCTGTTTCTGCAGGCATGGGGGATATGGCTGTGTCGAACTCCATTGGAAGCAATGTTTTTGACATTTTAATTGGCCTGGGTCTCCCATGGGCTCTTCAGACTCTAGCAGTGAATTATGGTTCATATGTAAGTTATAAATTTGATTGATTTTTTCTTTATTGAATACAAGCATTTCTTTTAGGTTCCTGTTATGTTTTCTGTCAGATAAAAGTTCTTTCAATTGAATTTGAATGAGCAGATAGCAATACCCGCATATGATTTGGGGAAATTTGTAGTTAATTCTGGCTAAGATTCGTGGCATGACTATTTTTATTTTCTGGTGAATGCAGTACCCCAGACTGCAATAACATACCATAGTACACTCTGACTGGATAAAAATGGAGCTATAAAACACATAGATGAAAAGATTTGGGCAGAAACATAAATTATCAGTCTTCAGTATAGGAGAACTTGAATAGGGGGGTGCCCTAAGGAACTGTATTAAGAAACTGCTGTTGACTAGATAAGTTAATAATCTGGAAATGGTAGGGAATTGTGAAAAAGCAGTATTTGCAAATGACAGAATATTATTTTGTTCAATTAAGACTAGAGAAGGCTGTGAGGATCCAGCGCAATCTAACAAAGATGACTAGACAACACAGTAGATTAAATGTTCTGTTGACAAGTGCAAGGTGACACATATAGGAAGGAATCATTTGAATTGCTTCTTTGTACTGCAAGATACTAACTAACTAACCTCTCAGGAAAAAAACCTGAATATCATTGTGGGTGATTCCATGAAAACATTTAGTAAACGTATAACGCTGGTCAGAAACAAAAGATCATTAAGGAAAAGTACTAGAGACTCCCTGAGGTCCACTAGAGACTTTGCTGTTGATATTAATTTTACACGGAAGACACTTGGATACTACAGTGACCATGTAACTATAGACTGTCCTAATATATATACACAAGAGGAGCAAATTAAGTTTGCACAGGCAACCTTAAGTCTGATGCTTCCAAACATTTGAGAGCTGGACTTTGCCATCTTAACATTCCCTGAAAACAGATTTTTGTATATACCATCTGCATAGTTTTATCTGTGGAACAATCTTTTGATACTTAAGCACAGATCCTCATCTTGTGTAAATTGTCATAGCTTCAGGGAAGCCATGAGAGCTATACCAATACACCAGCTGAGTATCTGCCCCTTTTTGTCTCATGCTTGCCTTCACTTTATGTCTTTCTGTGTAGCAGAATGATGAGGAAAAATCTGACAATAGGGTTTTTAGCGTCTGGTTCCCTATCTCCCAGATTACATTTGGAAATTCTTTGTGAATCTGCAGTCATCATTTATGTTTGAAATTGTGTTCTGTTACTTACTAGAGGGAAGAACATGACATGTGTCACGCGGAGAGAACAACAGGGGAATCGCTGTTTTCCTGTAGTTTAGAAAATGTGTTAGAAAAAAAATCACTGGCTAATTTTTGAGACATCTGTGCTGTACCTGATCAATGAATAGGGCACATTTTTCATGCCTGGCATACATTGTTCTAATTAGAGGAAATGCAGAGAGAAAAACTGTTGTGTCTAGCCCCAAGGTCACCCAATCAACAATTATGCTGATACAGTATACATCAAAAATAGCTTTTCTGTTTATTCTGAAGAAACAATGTTTCATTACATTTCATTTCTTTAAGGAGTCAGAGACGTACGCTAGTTTAGGGACAAATGCTAGACCAAGTAGTTCTGATTCAAACCCTGTATTTTGGACTCCAAAATATGCAGCCTAAAGACTTTTGAAAATGGAAAATGCAGCTGGAAGTCTGACTTTTCATTTTTCTCCTATGTTTATCACTAAATTGCACAATTACACTATCTCATTTTATTATTTATATTACTGTCAGAAACGCCCTGACTGTTTGAATTTTAAAGGAGACAACAATTTCTCAAGTCAAGTAATTTTATTCCATTCAGCGCTGAATAGGGTGCCACCCTATACAGAGGCACACCTAGCCTCAGAATTTCATTCCCTTTTATTCTATCTCCTGGCCGTATGGTCCCTTCCCCCGATCTGTCATTGGAGGACAGGACAGGGGGTACAATCTTCCCGATCCGCCTATATTACAATTAGCTGTTGCTTAAATTTTAATTAGCTATGACACACGTTACCTCCCCTACAGCTTGTTTGCATGTTAAGTCTCCACCTGTAGGTGTGTTAGTTACTATGTATTAGCTAATTAAGCATGCGTGCAAGAGGATCTGGGGTACTTTGGGTCAAACTATGGCTTTAGGGCCAGTTTGAGTTGGTTTGGTCTTGGTGGGTTTACACAATCTTAGCAGGACTATCACAATGTGCAGGTTAGGCATTTTTAACAGAGCTGTTAACTTATCTTCAATATGCATATTGGGCAACCTCAGCAGGCCTGTTAGCCTTCACAATGGGTATGCTAGAAACTTCAGCAGAACTGCTATCTCTCACATTACCATAGCACCTACACACCCTAGTCATGGACTGGGATCCCACCATGCTGAGCACAGTACAGGTATAGAACAGCAGAGATGGTCCTTGCCACAAAGACCTTACAGTCTAAGTAAGATGTCAAAGAAAATAGTAAGGATGTATTCATGTGGAACCAGCAGCAATGGCTGTGGTTCAGGGCCGCATAATATTTTTCAGTCTAATTCTTTGTTTTCATGCTCATGTAACTTTTTGAAGCTTTCGCCTTGTGGGCTGAAATGTTGCTGACTCCTTGTCTGCCTGAAGGTGATTTGTTCACAAAGTTGGAACAAAAAGAGTTCTGACATCTTCCTATCGGAATCTAAATTTCACAGCATGATTTTTAACGTCTCTGCAGCTGAAACAGCTGGGGGTTGAAGTGTGAAATGAGGCGTGGAAATAGCCTTCACTTTGAGCAGAAGTGCCTTTTGAGGTTCTGAAGATAGCTGTTTGATTTCAGTGTGTACTGAGCCCTGGCTGTTATTCGCTGTACAAGCACAGTCTTTTTAATGCTTCCACCAACTACTCATGACCATGTGCTTACAAATAAGCATGTGCTTAAGTGCTTTGCTGGAGGAGGGCTGCGTTGCTCCAGCATCTGTCAGAAAGGAGCCTTTTGTACACTTAGTGGAAAAATTCCTACAATCTACACTCTGCCTGCTCAGGACAGAATTGTCAGAGACTCAAATCCAAACTAGTTTTCTTCAGGACAGCCAAGGTATCTTGACCTGCCTGGCTCATCCAGTGAGACTGCTCCTGTGCTTAATTTCAGCAGATCCTGAAGTGTTACATGAGGTCAGGCCCATGGTGCTGTGTTTTGTGAGGCCAGGCCCACATTTCTTCCCTGCTTCTCTCTTGCTTCTGCACCCCTGGCCAGACCAGCTCACCAAAGTTGTGAAGCTATAACTACACCCTACCTTCTCCTTGCACACTGGCTGCAAGGAAGGGCTGTGATGGGTGAATGGCATCCAGTGTCCCCAGCACCCACTGACCTGGGGACAATCAAGACCATGGTGAAAAGCCCATGGATTCTGAAAAGTGCAAAAGGATTGGGGAGTGATAGTGAGCAGGGTTTGTTCATGCATGGTTGTACCTTAGCTGTGCTGGGCTCAAGCAATGGTATCGCTCCTAAGGTGCATGGGAAAGTGCTTTCTGGTGCCACTGAGCCAAACAGTTCCTGATCATGGAATTGACACATGCTGTTGTCAGTTCCTGACAGCCAGAAAAGTGTCCAGGTTCAGCAGAGTGAAACTGCTGCTGCTTCATTTTATGGGTTCCTTCCCCCCCACCCCCCATCTACTAAAAAACCCCAACTAGCAACATGGAAAATTCTTATAATTGATTTAAGAAGATGCCCAGTCAGGAATTCAAGGACCAGGTAATGGCAAGGTGTTCTCATCCCCATAAATGCATCCATAATTAGTTCATAGGAAGAATAAACAAACAAGGAGTCCTGTGGCACTTAAAAACTAACAAATTTATTTATCTCATGAGCTTCCATGGGAGAAAATCCCACTTCATCAGACAGTTTGAAGACGGGAAGCTTACAGAATGGGAGCAAAATAAATGTAGGAGAATGTAAGTCATAGGATCAGATCAAATTGTTACAGCAAATCAAAGCAGTTCTTCGGATTCAAAGTTTCCCATCTTTTAAGCATCTGACAAAGTGGGATTTTCTCCCATGAAAGTTCATGTGATAAATAAATATGTTAGTTTTTAAAAGTGCCACAGGACTCCTTGTTTGTTTTGCTTTACCATAGACTTCTAGAAATGTAGAGCTAGAATAGACCTTGCAAGTTCATCACGTCCAGCCCCCTGGACTGAGGACCAGTAAACTTAAACAGCTGTTTATCCAGTGTGTTCTGGAACAGTGATAGCACTCTATTCACTTAAAGCAATACATAAATTTGTTATTCTTCAAAAGTGCCATGGGACACCTTGTTTGTTTTGCTAATCAATACTTAGTGTCTTTGAAACATGATTCTGTAATACAACAGCCATAGAAACACCCCCCTTACATCAGCTCCCCCCACCCCAGCTTTCCCTGGAAGCATATTACAGAGTTTAAGTACCCTTATTGGTAGAAATTTTTTTTTAATCCTACCTCACCCCAGCCACATGACAATGAGCCCTTAGCTCTAAGAGACAGCAAAAGACCAGATAAAACTCAGTACAAATCAAAAAGATTTGTACATATATTTCATCCCTTCATTGGTTTAAGCTTCAGTGTATTAAACATCTTTTGTGAATAATAGTACCTTCAACTGTGACTAAAAGGATCCAAAGCTAGTCTTGGTATGGAAGAGGAGTGACCTTTTGACAGAATTCTGACATTTCACTTGACTGGGAAAAGCAGCTGGGGTTAAAAACAAAACTAAGTTAAAGAATGTAGTAAGAATCCAGTTCATTTTTCTAGATCATAGCTCATTCCTATATTTGTTATGTTTTTCTCTGAATAGGATATAAACAGGAGGCTGAACCTCAGTAGCCTGCTTTCATGCATGTGTAACAATGTCCTCAGTGTTTAACTTGTCCAGATTATTCATTGTACCATGTGATCGCATGTTTAAAAAGTAGTCTTACAAACAGCCCAACAATCAGCAATGAGAGTTCCCTCACTATTTACTTCAAATTCCTGGATTTAGCCCAGAATGCACAGCCAACTAGACTGAAAACTGGATCTGCTGTGTAAGGACTAGATCGTGCTTGGCTCGGATATAATCCACTGACAGTGGTGACACTTGTAAAGTTCATTATTTATGCAGTCTTTTCAGGGTGTGCCTGGTACGGGACTAAACGTAGCGAGGACAACCACAGAGGGATTTGCATTAGGACTACTCACATCAATAAGATCTACTCACATCATTAATCCTCTGCGCAGCTGGGACCCATGTTTGTGACAGCTCAATATGACTTTGCTTATGTGTTAAACACTGGAAGATTTCAAAGCTAATAATTACCATTTACAGCTATTCTTTAAATGTTTGGCAAGATCCCAGCTTCCCCTTTGGATTGTCTCTTCCAAAAGAGGAAGTCCCCAAAGCCATTTCTGAAGCTTTGAAGAATGCTCCCCCTCCCCAAAGAAAAGACTGAAAAAAGGAAAGCCGGTTTGAGAGTAACCATCTTAATCTAGTTCAGCAAAACAAGCTAGGAGTCCCATGGTGCTGAAAGACCAACAGATTCATTTATCGCATGAGCTTTCATGGGAGAAAATCCCTCTTCATAAAATGCTTTGAAGACCGGGGAACTTACAGAATGGGAGGAAAATAAATGCAAGGAAGTGTATGTCATGAGATCAGGTCACACCAAAACAGCAAATCAAAGCAGTTGTTAAGATTCAAACAGTGGGAAACAGCACATAGAGGAAGGTGAGGTCAAATCACCTGTTGTAATCGGAGAGGAATCCATAGTCATGATTTAATCCTGCTGTCACACAATTGAATTTGCCTATCAGTTCCAATTCTGCTGTTTCTCTTTGAAGTCTTCATGTCAAGCAAGTCAGCAAGACGTGAAGACTTCAAAGAGAAGTGAGATTTTCTCCCACAAAAGCTCATGTGATAAATAAATTTGTTAGTCTTTAAGTGACACAGGACTCCTTGTTTGGTTTGTTTGAGAGTAATCACTTTTGAGTTAACATCCAAATAGCAAATATCTCCCTACTCCCCTCACTCCCAGAGTGAGCAAGATAACTGAATCATGCCCCAGTTAGATATGTGGATTTGAAATTAAATTTGAGAGAAAGCAGAAAGTAAATGCATTTTAATAAACACATTCTTAAGGTAACTTTAAGACCAATGAAGCAAAGACATTAGTGAAGAGTAGGCAGGCTAAAAGTCAGGCCTCCAGTCTAGAAAAGTGTTTAAGCACCTGCGTAACTTTAAGCATGTGAATAGGACTGTTTGGTTCAGTGCCTTAAGGAAATACAGTTTAATACTGAGCAAGATGTTTCAGGTCATTTCAACAAAGTAAATATTTCAATTCAGGACAACCTGACCCAAAACAAAATATTGTTTGGGTTTTCATGAGAGAAAATTAAAAAAAAAAACAAACAAAATTGGCAGAACTGAAGTTTTCCTGAGGAAAAATGTTAATTTTGTGAAACCACATTTTCCAGAGAAAGTACCTCCTAATGGAAAAGCCCCAACCAGCTCTTCACTTAAGTACATTTTTAAGTCACATTAAGTCAATGGGATTTAGGTCTATGCTTAGAGTTGAGTTTTGCTGAAACAGGTCTAGGATGAATACCTTAAACACATTGGGGAAATCCTGGGAGTTTCGCCATGCCAGGGAGCACTAGGATTTCACTCATATGCTTCTTGGTCCAGAGCGAGCCTGGGCTGATGCCGCCTTTCATCAAACAAAACCCTTCCACAGGCCCCCTGAACTGGATAACCTGCTTTTAGGGAAGGTAGTGGGGGCCAAAGAGTCAGGAAATGGCCAAAGGGGCAGGAAGTGGCCCAGCAAGTGGAAGTATCTGCTGGCTGGGACAAGGTGAAACATCGATTCAGTGCATCCGCTCACTGGTCTCTTCCAGGAGGGCTTCCATGGCATCGAGGTATGTCTACACTGCATTTTAAAACCCTGACAGTGAGTCTCAGCCTGGGTCTACAGATTCAAGCTCTCAGGGCTTATGCTGTGGTGCTAAACTGTAAACATCACGACTTGGTCTCTGAGACCCACCCTACATCCTGGGCTCTGGCCCAGCGTCTAAGCAGTTGGGTTGAGTGCCCTCACACGAACCCAATTTTGTAGACCCAGTTCTCAGACTTTATGCTGTAGGTTTTAAAACACAGCATAGACATACCCCTTGTCACATGTTCCCCCCCGCCCACACACACACCCTTTCCCAATGGTAAATCAATGAGGCTGCCTAAGGGGGCTTGGCCCAACTTGAGTAAACCCCTCACTCAAAGTCTTTCACAGTTTTCCTCCCCAGGATCCAGATAGTCAACTCAAAAGGAATTGGGTGGGACTTGTCCTTCCTACAACAAAAGAAGGAGCTTCTCTAGCTCATCAAAAATCTCTTGATCTGTTCCATTCTTTTCTAACCTATTCAGGTTCTTGAACTACAGTCCTCACCCCTGTATCTAAGTGTTCTCATGGACCTTCTGAATACAGAGCAGTTTAATGATTAGTAGAGAAAGCTTGCACACTGTGTGATGCTGGGCAATAACTGTGGCTCATTGGAAACTAGCCATTGTCAGAGTCTGTTGTATGCTGTTTCAGCAGATGCTTCCCAGTACCCATTTATTCAGTCTCCAAGTTTTTTCTTTATGCAAACAGAAGCAAAGTGTGTTCTTATCTACTGGAGCGCTATGTCTGGTTCCAGTATGAGAACAGAATGCAAGAGCATTTTCTCTTGCCTTTTTTATTTGAAATGGTTAAAAGAGTTTGTCACCAAGAAAAAAATTCTATGTAGAACTGACAAACCAGTGGTCTTGGCAGACATTCTACTGGTTTCCTAGCATCTCAAGACGTGCAGGAAGCTTGTTTTAACAATCCGAAATGTCCTTGTCACCAAAAATATCTGACATTCTCCTTCAGAGAATTTCGCTATCAGTTGTGTACTCTGGCATTCAGATTAACAGCTGTTCCTAGAGTTTTCTTCATTGTGATGTCTGGTGAAATCCCACTATATCTGTTGTTTTTAGACTTGAAGGTTTTAAGGTCAGAGAAGGCACCGCTATGATCACCTAGTGAGTATGACCTCCAACACCATGCAGGCCACTGAACTTCTCACCCACTCCTGCAAGAGACACCTAATCTATGATTAGTTCCAAAGGGGTTACTGTGTTAGTCTAGTTCAGCAAAACAAACAAGGAATCCGGTGGCACTTTTGAAGACTATCACATTTATTTATTCCATGAGCTTTCATGGGTGGGATTTTCTCCCAGGAAAGCTCATGCAATAAATAAATTTGTTAGTCTCTAAAAGTGCCACCAGACTCCTTGTTTGTTTTGCTAACCTATGATTGAAGGTATTGTTTTGTTCTATCTGATCCATAATTTTTAGTGGCCAAATTGTCTCATTTATGCTGGGGAAAATCCAAAAGAAATGAGTGGTGTTATCCTGATTGTACACTGGTGTAATGGAGAGCAGAATCTGACTCCTTTTTCTTTAGCTGTGTAACAGACTTACGTATAGTGATGCATACGCAGCACTGGCAGGGTGCTGTGCTATGATTTTAAAGATGCTGACATTTTTGAACCTTATGTGGTAATGTGGTTTCACACACTAACCAGCTGATACAGTGCTCTTAGCAGGAAATTGGTTTAAGTGGTAAAGTTCTGAATGTGGGGCCCCGTTGCATTGTTAATAGTATGTTGTGCTTCTGGATGCACGTCTCAGGCTCTCACTTTCTACTACAAAAGTCAGTAAGAAGAGATTCTTTAAATACGTTATGGAGCAAGAAAAATATAAAGGAAGATGTGGATCTTCTTCATAATGAGAAATGATTGCTAATAACTGATGACATCAGAAAACTCAGGTGTTTAATGGCTGTTTTGCATCAGTCTTCACTAAAAAGGTTAATGGTGATGAGATCTGCAGCACAATTAATGTTAACAACAAGGGGAAAGGAAGACAAACCAAAATAGATAAAGAATAGATTAAAGAATATTTAGGTAAGTTAAATGTATTCAGGTTAGCAGGGTCTGATGAATGCATCCTAGGAAACTTAAGGAACTAGCTGAAGCTGTCTCAGCACCATAAGCAATTACCTTTGACATATCAGGGAAGCCAGATAAGGACCCAGAAGACAAGAGAAGGACAAACATAGCATCTATCTCTAAAAAGGAGAACAAAGAGAATCTGGAGAATTACAGAGCAGTCAGATAAACCTTTGTGTAATAATTTGACCCAGTATCTTTCCAGGTATCAATCAGTTTGTAAACACAGGGAGGATAACTGGGCTATAAGAGATAGCCAGCATGGATTTGTCAAGAACAAATCATGCCAAACCAACCTAATTTCCTTATTTGACAGGGCTAATGGCTTAGTGGATGGCAGGGGAGAAGCAATAAATGCGATATATCTTGATTTTAATAAGAGTTTTGAAACAGTCTCATATGACATTCTGACACATAAGGAAGCTAAGGAAACGTGATCTAGATTAAATTGCTCTAAGATGGGTGCACGAGATTACTTTTCAGTGATTCACTGTCAAATTGGAAAGGCATATTTAGCAGAGTCCTCCATGGGTTGCTCCTGGGTCTGGCACTGTTCAGTATCATAATTAATGTCTCAGATAATGGAGTCAAGGGCATGCTTGTAAAGTTTGCGGATGACACAGAGCTGAGGGGGGTTGCAAGCACGTGGGGGGGGGGACAGGATTAGAATTCAAAATGACCTTGACAAATTGGAGAATGGGTCTGAAATCAATAAAGTCGAGCTCAAAGTACTGTACATGGGAAGGAAAAATCAAATACCCAGCTACAAAATGTAGACTAACTGGCTAGGGAGCCATACTGCTGAAAAGAATTTGTGTGTTATAATAAATCACAAACTGAATGTGAGTCAGCAACATGCTGCGTTATAAAAATGACTAATATTCTGGGGTATATTAACAGGAGTTTAATTTGTGAGGTAAATGGGTCTATTGTCCCATTTTCCTCAGCACTGGTGAGACATTTGTTGGAGTACTGCGTCCAGTTCTGAGGACCAGGCTTTAGATGGACAAACTGGAGAGAATCCAGAGGAGATCAACATAAATTATCCAAGGTTTAGAAAACCTGACCTGTGAGGAAAGTTGAAAAAACTGGGCATGTTTAGTTTTGAGACAAGGCTCAGGGGAGAGCTGATGAGCCTTCAGTTATGTTAGTGGCTACTATAAAGAGGGCTGTGGTCAGTTGTTCTCCATGTCCACTGAAAGCAGGACAAGAACTTATGCTCTGAATGTGCAGCAAGGAAAGTTTAGGTTAAATATTAGAAAAAACTTCCTGGCTGGTAGTTAAGATCTGAATAGGCTTCCAAGGGAGGTTTTGGTTTTTAAGAACAGGATGGACAAATACCTGCCAGGAATGGTCTAGATCAGTGGTTCCCAACCTTTCCCTTTATATGGACCACTACATTGTCATCAAAAGCTTTTGTGGACTGCCATGTAAACAAACTGTTTTAAACATTTTTAACATAGCCTATGGCTGACAGGAGTCAAACTCGTGTATCAAGGGGTATTATTATTTCTAATAATTTATTACACTCACTCATTAACATATTGCACTCATCACAGTACATTTACCTGCAATAATTCTCTCCCCCACCACCCATAGACAATCAGCAGTACCCTCGCGGACCGCCAGTGGTCCACAGACCACAAGTTGGGAACCACTGGTCTAGATTTGTTTGTTCTTGTCAAAATGTAAAGGGCTGGACTTGAAGACTTTGAGGTCTCTTCCAGTCCTCGACTTCTCTGATTCTATCACTTGGTTTCTATTTTCATTCTCCCTTTCTCAGTCAGCACTGGGAAGATCTTGGAAAAGAAAGGTTCAGTTTAGATGATCAATCTTTAGTTCTTCACCAGAGGCCTGAAGTGAATGTCAACTATAGTGAATCTGCCTTCTTGGAACTATTTGTTCCCATATGGACTACAGTGTGAACTACTCCTTTACATCGTCTGACCACTTCATCGTGACCATTAGTCCTGGCACCAAGGAGACAGGAAGCCACCCTGATTTTTCTTCTCTGGTTACAGATGCCTGGAGCCAAACCCTACATGTGCAGCTACCAATCTGGTTTAACGGATTGACTGACCTTTCTTTTTCTTTCTTTCTTTCTTTCTTTCTTTCTTTCTTTCTTTCTTTCTTT